>ONZK01000413.1:76134-89974 GCA_900322385.1 Pharnaceum exiguum
GAGCTCGACTCGGCTCGTTTACACCCCTATGTAAAGTCGTGAGACTAATATTCATTCGTAATTATTTGTTCATTATTAAAAAGTTTAATATAAATTTATATATAAATATAATTTTGAGTGTTAAACTTAAAAAATAAAATAAAATTCAGTTAAACACATTTTAGCTCATTTTTTCCATTTAAGTTGAGTTAACAAAAGTTGAATAACAAACCATGTGTAGGAATAACATTTTGAGAATTGAAGATATTAAAATTGATACAGATTTAGTAGCAAATACAGTTTAACTACGGAGTATACTCTTTCATACCACGGTGCCACATGTTGGCGTATTGGACATACAATCATATACGGAGTATGATTGAGCTTGCTGGTTGTACTTTTCATTTTTTTTTCTGTCCTAGAGTGTAATCAATGCATTAAAAAAACAATTAATCATAACAATATATCGTTTAGCATGTTTGTTTCTTAATTCTCTCAGGCTCCCTCAATACCCCATCTAAGATGGGACATACTGTGATATTGTTGTTTTTTTTTTTATTCTGCTTTGAAATCAATATCAATCATACATTTTTCTATCATATTTATTGTATGTTTTTGTATGTTTTGCTGGTGTTTATAATTTACTGGTTATTAACAATCTATCTCAAGATAAGAACCTCGTAACTTTTATTTGCCTTGTGAAAAAAGATATATGTGATATTTTTATTATTAGATCATTAATCTAATATAATAGTTTAAATTTGGAAGAGAGAATTTAGGAGAGGGAAGAAACAAAACTAAATTGCACCAAATTAGTCTTGTACGAGATGAGTTAACATGAAGCTAATAATACATAAGAGTGAAGTTATGTAAAATGGCCAAAAAAGACAATGTAAATAAAATTTTCACAATGATTTAAGTTGAACATCATTTAAACTATGTCCTATTATATTTAGTTTTCTTTTACTTACAAAGAGTAAAATTCATTTCTATTTAATATAGTTCAGTTTGTAATCCATAAACGTAAGATATTTTAACACCCATATAAATTAATAACAATTTTTTTATGATTTCAGATATTTTATAATGTAGATTATAAGACTACTATTTGTAATATTTTGACTAGAGATTGAGTAATAATTAATTGAATGTTTCAATTTAACACAAGAAAATATATGTTGTGCTCAAATCGATTAATTTAATTGAAAAGAACATACAACAATCTGATACACATAAAATATGTTCATCCTAAATGACGAATACCTAAAGAGTTTACAGACACATAAAAAGTTTTGAAGATATAAGACTTAAAATTTGGATTTTTGTAATGACTTGAAGTTGCTTCAATTGAATTGATAAGTTGAGTTGAATTATCAAAAAACTTATATCTAAATCTAATAATTTTTTAAAAAACATTAAACGCTTTTAGAAATTAATTTAAAATCTGAAGACAAAAAATACATAAAAAAAAGGAACAGAGAGGTGCAAGTGCAAGTAGTAGAAATGTTAGAGGAAGTAGTGAAGAAAAGAGAAACGAAACAAGCGGGGTTCGGTCGGGCCGCAAGGGAAGGACCACATGCGTGTCAGTAAAGGAAAGGGCCGGTTCACCAAATCGTGTTGTGTCCTAATTGGTCCACGTTTCCTAGCTCTCCTAAATTCCCTTCCCCACCCGTCAAAAGGGTATCTCCACGTGTTCCTTTCACCCTAACATAATCCTCTTCATCCTACGGCTCACATCTCATCTTTCCCCCCCTCCCCTCTCTACGTCACTCCAACTGTACGTGTCGGGTCACCCCTCTGCCCGTTGCGGTGCTGCCCTTCCTGCCCGTCCCCTCTTCTCTCCTTTTATATTCTCACCCCTCTTTTCCTCCCCTTCTCTCCATTCTCTCACTTCAATTTTTTCCCCTCTACTCAATCATCATTCATTTTGGGTCATTTATTTATTATCGAACCGGGTTCGTTCCAACATATCTGATTAGCAAACCGAACAACCCACATAATGGCGGGAATGTGCTGCGGGATTAACGTAGGTGAAAACGAGCCAACAAGCCCGGTCGAGCCGGTCTCCCGGTCCGCTCGTAGACGTAGGATGGAACTACGACAGCTGAAGATCGGGTTCATCTCCGACGTTGTCGAGAAAACTATTAACAACAAACGACGTAAGCTCGACGACGATGACTCCACTCTCTCTCCTAAACACCCGCGCGTGTCTTACAGTGATAACTGCACCTTCATCATCTCTGAACCACCGATTAAACCGGCACCAGAACCTCAACCCCAACAAGAACAACCCCAACAAGAAGCTTCAGCTGTGGTAGAAGATGTACCCAAGTTCGGAGTTACGTCAGTTTGCGGCCGACGTAGAGATATGGAAGATGCTGTCTCAATTCGACCGTCTTTTTGCAAACAAGAAAACATCAGTACCCAAGATCGGGAGTTTAACGATTATCATTTCTACGGTGTCTTCGATGGCCACGGCTGCTCTCATGTAATTACTCTATACAACCCACCGTCTTGACCCAAATATTAGCTACCACGTTACGTTATGTACAAGTTTTTTCTAATGGGTTTTTAATTTTATGTTGTATAGGTGGCAGCAAAGTGCAAAGAAAGGATGCATACGATACTGAAAGACGAGATCGTTAAGAAAGGCAGTGAGCAGTGGAGTGAAACCATGACCGAGAGCTTCACTCGTATGGATAAAGAAGTCGGGGAGCGAGTCAAAGCTAGTGAATCGGTTTCCCCCTCGGTACCGAGCTCGTCGTGTCGTTGTGAGCTACAAACTCCTCAGTGTGATGCCGTTGGGTCAACAGCTGTTGTAGCCGTAGTCACCCCGGAGAAAATCATCGTTTCCAACTGTGGTGACTCACGCGCTGTCGTTTGCCGTAATGGCACCGCCATCCCCCTTTCCGTTGACCATAAGGTAGAACATAACGCCGTTAATTGTTTGTTAAATCACGTGAGAATCACGCGCTTGGTTTGGTTGCTAAATTTGTTTTGTTTTATTTTTGCAGCCTGATAGACCCGACGAGCTAGAAAGGATTGAGAAAGCTGGCGGGAGAGTTATCTACTGGGACGGGCCACGCGTGTTGGGTATGCTGGCCATGTCACGCGCTATCGGTGATAACTACCTAAAGCCCTACGTGATCCCTGACCCGGAGGTGACGATCACGGACCGGAGTGAGGAGGACGAGTGTTTGATCCTGGCTAGTGATGGTTTATGGGATGTGGTCTCTAACGAGACCGCGGTTTCCGTCGCTAGGATGTGCTTAAACAACGCTGAGAAGCCGCCTTCCCCGCCTCGGTCACCAGGGAATGATGGGGTTGTTTCGGCTGACGGTGAAGGTTCAGATAAGGCGTGTTCGGATGCTTCGATTTTGCTGACGAAGTTGGCTCTTGCGAGGCATAGTGCTGATAATGTTAGCGTTGTTGTGATTGATCTAAAGAGAAGTCGATTGCGATAACGAAGATTTTAAGTTAGTAATTATGTTATAGATATAGATAAATCTGATTATATATATACGTATAGCTAGTTAGGAGAGGTTCAATTATATTGATCTGATTAAAATTTCTTATTATTCCCATCAATGTTTTTATGGGGGAATAGCTTAGTTTTTGTTGTACTTGATGATGATGGTCCTCCAATTGATTTCTGGACTTTAGTATAGAAGAGAGCTCCTAGTGCAATTTCTGATGCAATGTCCAAGTGTAACATAGATGGAATTGTTTGGAGCTATTATATACATATTTTATAACAAAAAAATTCGAGTATTCAAGCATTTTTGATCTAATGATTCGCCATAGTACGTTCTTGACTTAATAAGGATGTTTGAACTAGTCTCTGTTTGTTGGGATGATATTAAGATCCCAGGGCCCAAAAATGAATGAAATAGCGGATGAATGATGATGAGTTCGTTGGAGGCAGGAGGTCCCTTGAGTACTAGATCTAGGACGTCCAGGAAATTATGCTTAGATACATGCTAAAGTGTCCATGATCGATTGAATGGAGATATTTGTGTAACCCCACCAGCTGGAAGCTCTTGACGCCATCTAGATCGTTGAATTTGATCAAGCATTCTATGTTGAAATGGTTTAAATAATACCATGGCGTTAGCAATCATTTCTCTAAGGAATACAGTCAATAGATGATGATATTATTTTGGGTTATCTATAAGATTTAACAAATACTGCTTTCTGAAAGCAATGTTTTGCCAGTTGCTATTTGCAAGTAGAACTACTTGTGCTCACTGTTCCAGGGGATTAGTGTATCGTTTTCAAAAATGTTGATAGTTACCATGTAATGAATTAAATATTGTTGATGAGATTTTTTGGTGGATATTATGGCATTTGTGTATTATGAAAAACTTGTGATAAGGAACAAAGAAGATTAACAAAATATACTCTACTACTCTGTAAGAAGTTGGGATTTTAAACCGAAGGTAAAGTCATGTAAGGGTCTACAAATGTTTAAAAGAAAACATCATAATTAATCATATTGAAATTAATTGTGGACAGATACATCTATCTCTATGATGTAATGTTACTAATTTCAGCCCGTCTTCCGTGCACCGGGTGTATATATACACCCTGTGCCACGTCAAACACATTAGTCATATAAAAGATTTCACTAGTCATATTACTACTAGTCATTAGTCATATAAAAAAACCCACTAGTCATTAGTCACATAAAAATGTCCATTAGTCATTAGTCACATAAAAATGTCCATTAATCATTAGTCACATAAAAATGTCCATTAGTCATATATAAACGATGACGTGACACAGGGTGTATATATACACCCGGTGCACAAAAGACTTAGAGTACTAATTTACACACTCAAAAGAAAATTTTTTTTATAAGAATGTTCCACGCGAAGACCACAACATATAGCTCATGGCCTTGATGTATGTTTCACATAGCTAGTAATAAGATTTTACTTCGTTTTTCATGACTTACGTCAATGAGTCACTTCTTCAGAGCTTACTTTATTGAACTAAAATTGAAACTCAATTGCATGTTCTTCCTAACTTATAAGGATTGAATTGATTTGAATTGGAAAAAAAAAAAACTGAATTTATTGTTTAATTATTTTGACACTCAATTATTTATTAGCTCGATCAACACGAAATAATTTTGTTCAGTTTGTCCTCTCTAATTATGAATAAGCCCTTATTTTTTGTCCTTATTCAATAATCTTAAGCTCAACTTAACTTTTACAAATAAGTTGTGTTAGTTTGTCAGCTTATCAAATAAGCTGTATAAACAAGTTTATCAAATAATCTCCTATCCATAAGCTTTCTATATTCCAATATTACCCCTACTGAAAATATTATCCTTTGTAATTAACAATTACAATTGTCCTTTTAAGTCATTTTACAATAATAAGCTTCAGCTTCATCTACTTTATCCGAACACTCTAATTAGATTATCTATTAAGCTTCAGCTTCAGCTAACTAATAAGCTTCAGCTACCTAATCATCTTCAGCTTCACCTACAACAAGGTCTGCCGAACAGACCCTTAGTTTTTTTTTGGGTTTATGTGCCCATGCCTCATGTTTTTTATTCTTATTTTTGGTGCGAGGTTTGAGTTCTTAGGGCAACCTTATTGGTAGTAATAAGAGAGTTGTAAAGGGAATGTTTAGCATAATTGTACCAATAATCTTGCGTAATTTTTGTAGAGTTGTAAGTAGATGTATTCATATGAATACCTCTACTTACAACTCTTGCAATTATGACATTGATGTAGAGTTATTTTCATTGGTGACAACATATAATTTTTAATTTTTTAAAACTTGAGATGAGTTTTAAATAGATTTGTATCAATAATATTGAGAATTAAATTGAGTTGTAAGGGATTAATTTATATTTTGAAAATTATGAAGAGTTTTATCTAAATTGTATCAATAAGGTTGCCCTACACGTTATGCTTAGTTTAGTTGACTTCATATTAGCCAAATCTAGTACATTTCATTCTAAAAAATAAAATAAAATGACGAGTCTAAGGATTTTTCGTACATTGATATGATCTTCGATATGATCTTCTTCCATCAAGATCTCCGCCCGGTAAACTGTTTAGTGACACGCAACTCTGATTAACAAAACTATCAGAATGCTATGAGACAGCATGGGGTGAGTTGGTGACTGAATCTTTGCAATTTTGCTCTTGCCCACTTCCAGATGTCTAGTTTTTGGCTACTGAACTCTATTTGCACCTCCAAATGTCCCATTTTTGTCTGTTGAATCTGGCCCAAAATTACATGAGTAACAATTTAACGAGACATTCTAGATCAACTCGTTTTCCAAAGTACAACAAGTCATCCGGTCATCCCTAAGCAAATTCCTTTCATTGCTAAAGCATACCAAAGTCTACAAGAAAGTCATAAACATGTTTGAACAACCAAACATGCAATGTGTGATGTGTCTTAATAGAACTGCCATGGATGTACACGTACCTGTGAGGCTGTGATCGCTACTGCCCCCAACCCTCCTGTTTTGATGCCATCGATAAACTTTACTGTTTCATAAACTTCGTTCTATTTGATTAATCAACCTAACTGGAGCAACTGTGCTTGAGTTGAATTAAATTGAAATTAAATGAATCACATCCCAAATTCTAGCTAGATAGAAGTTGTAAAAAAAGAATGTTTTATGAATCTCATACTCCTGAATTGAACATAAATTGGCGGGGGAAAAATGGAGAGTAGTGGTTAAGTGAGATTAATTCCCAATGCTCCGTATATACCAATTTGACGATCCCTTCAAATTAGTTGAATACTGATAGGCAAAACTACGTTTTCTTTACTGGGGATTTCAATCTAGGACGGAGTATAGTGCTAAGAGTGTAAAGTGAGATCCAAATAACATCACGTACAAGTGTACAAAGATTGTCTTTGATATTATCATTCTTATTACTTCATCTTTAATGAAATTAAACTAACTAAATTCAGGATGAGGAGGAATTTCATCAAGAGGAGAGAGTACTCTTTTCAAAAAGAGGTTATTTTGCCTTCATTAAACTATAATTTAAGTCCGTACTATCATTCTGCAGATCTTTTTCATCTCAATTCTTCACGAATTTTTGATTCGTATAATATGAGATCCCAAACGAGCTACCCATTTATAAATCTGAGTTTGTTTCTATCTAAGAGTCAAAGAGTAACCTACGGTAGATATATACTCGTAGCATTTTCTTTTCACCTAAAGCTAAAGAATCATACGCACGCAATATACGTTGTGTTTTGGTGGAAGGAAATGGTAGGCTTATCAGCTAATCGCTTTTCCCCCAGGAGAAAAAAGTTGCAGTGGGAGGCAAGATATATGGTACTCGATTTGATTCCCAGATTGAAAGTTCTTTGACGAGTTTGAAAGGCTACAAGCTGGCCAGTATCACTATTACGTGGATACACGTATGCCCCAACTCTCCATCTTGGATCTCCATGCACCGTTGTAAGTTTTGTAACCCTCAGTCCCTCAGTACTCTGAGATCAGATGTTGACGGCCATTTCCTTGCTTAAATAGGTCCTGATTGGAGACATTGGTTCTTTTATTTGTTAGTTTGTTACGTTGGTGCTGTAAAGCTTGCATGAGGTAGTATGGTCACCCATGATTTCACTTGGTGGCATTGGTGCCAAATTTATATACAATCGTATATTGTTGTCAGTTGTCACAAGGTAAATTACTAATTAGTAATTCATGATATCTTAAGGTAATTGAGCGGAATTGAGTGAGTGGGACGATTATGAGATGCTGAACTTCAGACAGTAAGACGCGAGTATCTCTTCTAATATGTGTTAACAACTAACAAGTGTTGTTTTTTAAAATTATTAAATCTCCCAAAATCCCCCCATTGTCTTGCAAAAACCCAACTAAGGAGTGACCGGAAATCTACTATTATAACCCAACCGGAGAGAATCCTGACTCGTTTTAGATTTGTGTAAATAGATGGTTAGACAGATAGAAAAAACTAGTTTTCGTTGGTCTAAGTAAACATTGTGTGGAGTAAGTCCATATTCTGAAGAAGGGACATCTTGGACACCTATGTACTGGGCTAAGTGATAGCACTAGCCGAAAGACTAGCCCGTAAAGAAAAATGGGCTTTCCTCTACTTAACCATTATCCGAACACTCCCAGTCGTCCCAGCCTTCCAAGTTTCAACACCGCTAATTACGACAAGGTTCCATCTGACAAGTAGTGACAACCTAGGGTCCGTTCTTTAGAGGTAACTTAACTGAACTGAACTCAATAAGAATGAATTGGAAAAAAATAAACTACAAATAGATATTAAACGTTAGATACTTATCAAAAGTCTATTAATATTGTATGTTTATAAAATTACATGGTGAAAACTTGTCAATGATATACTAATAATTACGAATTGATATCGATCAAAATTTATGGTGTTCGCAAGATACGAACTTAATTGAACTGAATAAAACTGAACTAAACTTAAGTTCAAAAGAACATGGCCTAGTAACCTACAAAAAAATGTACGTTTAAACTATGATTTACATACAGTTCGGGAGCTGTTGCATTGTGGTTTAATTTTCCCTCCTCCTATTGTCTACTGCTCAATTCCTAGACCAGCCTTAGATGAGACTTCTAAAAATTAGTCTTACCATTATTAACAAAAAAATAGTCTTCTTTGCATAAAGTTTTTTAGTTTCAAATAAGCGACAATGTTATAAAATCAATTATGTAGCTAGACTATATTCCACAATTTATGATACACTTTTAAAAGAAAAAAAAGGCACTTACCAAGGGAGTAAAATATTTTTAATAATTACATCAAATAAAGTGCGACTAATATAACATTTCAAAAAGAAAGTCACCCTTTGTATGTGGGCGGAATGAGTTATACATATATAATTTGATGGGAAGCATATAAAACCAATAGAAAGTTCAGGTCGTTAGCATATAGTAGAAGTAGATAGCATTTAGTGGACTGATGTGAGAAAAAAATTGACAAAACTAAACAATAGCACTCAATGACATATTGTTGTGACAATGAAAAAACAAAATATGTTAATATAGTAGATATCAAATTAATACACAAACATGGCCTTGCATTAAGTCATGATATTAGGTTAGGATAATATGGTTCGAAATAGCTACAATATTCATTGTACTATTCAGTAGATCAATCGAGCACTTCTACATAAGCTTAATAATCACATTAATTGTGCAAAATTGCAAATCATACAAGATTTAACAACAAAATCAACGTACATTGAATAAACCCTATTCATTAACTAGTTATAACAAGAAAAATTATCACACTCTCTATAATCCAGTAAAATATGTTATACTCTACTATTATAATCTTAAAATACCGAGACTTTGCGAATAATAGTGATCAAGTTCAAAACACTTATTTCATCCTTTTCTCTTTACAAGAAAAGCCGAGTCAATTATCGAAATAAATCATACTTTCTTAACACCTCTTTTATCCTTTTTTCTTTACAAGAAAAGCCGAGTCAATTATCGAAACAAATCATACTTTCTTGATACCTCTTTCATCCTTTTTTCTTTACAAGAAAAGCCGAGTCAATTATCGAAACAAATCATTCTTTCTTTCCTTTTTTCTTTACTGAATAGGAAATTTATAAATGATACTCCCTAAAGTACGGTGTAAAATACAACCTATTTTTTTTTTAAATTATATTAGGTTGAATTCCCATACATATAAAAAGAACAAATCCCAATACTTACTTATCTAAATACAAGGGGGGTGCATGGTGTTAGATATACCCGAGTGCATGATTAAGGGCATGTTCTTTTTAACTTATGTTCAATTCAGTTTTAGCAGTTCAGGTCGTAACTTGCGAAGGTAAAAAGTTATACACCCCATTATCAATTCCAAATTATTAATATATCATTGAAAATGGTTTACTATTTAGTTTCAAAAATGTAAAATATTGACATGTTTTAATTAATTGAGGGTCAAAACAATTACACAAAAAGTTTACTTCAGTTGAACTCTAAAGAAAAGATTCTAATCTTGAATTTCCATTTTTCCTTTTGTGATCTAATACCTTTAATTTCCATTTTTGTTCTTGTGAAAAAGAAGGTTGCTCCAGTATTTATAGCCATTGTTCTGGGTAATGTCAGTAGCAAAACTGCAAAAGTCAATCAATTGTCAAAATCAACAAACATATTGGGCGATCAGAGGCAGACTGGCAGAGACAAGACCATACTCTGGGTAAAAACTTTTTCTCCCTTTTATTTTCCCGCCCCTCATTTAATACGGAGTGTAACATTTTTCTAACATAACATTCCCAAACCCACTTCCTTTATCTCCCCTTGTCCTCCTGTCCTTTATTCACCAAACAAAAAAAAACATAAACAAACAAACAAAACAAACCTAACTCAAAAGAAAAGAAAACAACAACACAAACAAAAAGAGTGTCACTCACTTAACCACAGGAGAGAGAGTGAACTCCTCTTCTCCTATGGCGCTCCTCTGATTTTCTGACTAATCCCTGCATAACCCAATTGCCTTCATCACATTGTAAGATTACCCTTTGCTTTAATTTGAATTTTTACATTTTTTTTAAGGGTTTTTCATTTGCCTGCTATGTGTTCGATGTATTGTCTCAGTGAATTTCGTTTCTGGGTTATGTTAATTTTGGTGTGATTCTTGTGTTGCATTGGATTTTGGGATGTGGGTTTTTTTTTAAATAAAAAAATAGGTTTCAATCTTTCAATAATTCAATTTTGTTAAATGTTTTTTTTTTGGTAGGTGATGATTTGTTTACAATTGTGTACATTATTGACTGATTAAGACATTTTTTTTTGGTTTATAGGGAGGCATTGAAGCTGGTGAGAATCGAGCCCCCAACCTTAAGAGTTGAAGGTATGTTCTGTACCCACTTTAGTAAATCACTCTTCTCAATGGGTGTTCATTGTATTGTTGTAGTGTGTGTAATTTAACATTTATTTTTTAATTGAAGTTAGCAGTTGTTTTTGGCTTTGCTAAGAATTATTTGTTTTGAGACATTGACAAAAAGAACTAAAATGAGATAATTGAAGTGAGTGTTTTGAGAAGAGCAGACCTTCAATCCTTACGGTTGGAGGCTCGATGCTGAGTGTCTCACCGTCCTCAGCGCCTCCCTTTGCACCAAGTAGGAAATAAAAAAAATGGGGTGTTTTAAAAAATCTAGTAAAGATGATGGAAGTGGGTGTTTGTGAAATTTTGTACTGTTGGCCAAATCAACTTCCGTAGTTCTTATGAGCTTAGTTGTGAAATTTACAGTGGATACTGAAAAATTATTTTGAAATTAGATATTCATAGTTTGTGAGTGTAGGTTTTCTGTTTGGATCATGTGTGAACACTTATGAATTTTTGTAATGTGTCCAAATAACCATACCCTTTATCAGTGTAATTGTGTTTGACCTTAAATATCTGTTTATCTGTTAATTTTTTTAGGATAGATTCGAGATGGGCACTTATCATATGTTGGAGTGTGCCCTGAATGAAATCCTCTATGTCATCAACCCCAAGACAGAGGATTTGCAAACAAGGTTGAAGATTATTGCTGAATTGCAAGACGTTGTTAAGACAATTGAAAGTTTGAGAGGTTTGCTGTTCATTATTGATGCACCACAGCACCAGTGATATTATTGCTTTAGTCTGTATGCTTAGTTCTTATCTATTTTGGGCCTTTGGGGTAATCATAGTATATCAACCCCTATTGATTTTCAATGGTTCCACTATACTTTTGCATTTGGGTAACTTTCAGCTTCAGTTGTGGCAGACATGTCCCAAAAGCTCGACCCTAAGAACCTTTTTATTCCACCTGTGTTAGAATGTACTTTTATCTATTAGTTTGCATGGTGGTTAGCTACCAAAATATATTATGAGGGATGTACAATAGGATTGGCTATTGGCTATCCTAGTGCCTTTTCATTTCGATCAATTTTAATTTTCGTAAATCACAACTGTTATCTGTACTTTCTTCTGGTTATCTTGCATTGACAAATATGATCATGTTGTCAATACTACGAATTCAGGTTCTCACTCGCATTCATTGTTTAAGCTTTTCGAAGTTCGTTTTCTTGCATATGTTCATGATCTGATGCTTTCAAAACTGTATGGTGTCTTTGTGTGCTATTCATTAAGATTCTCACAAAGCTGCTTTGAGTTTTCAGTTTCTTTCATCATTCGCTGGGGAGTCGCCTGTATGATATGTTTGATATGAAATTTGCTATTAGGTGCTACTGTGGAACCATTTGGCTCTTTCTTGTCTCAGCTGTTCACACGCTGGGGAGATCTGGATATATCAATTGAGCTATCCAATGGTTCATATATTTCAACGGCTGCTAGGAAGCTCAAGCAGACTTTGCTAGGGGATGTACTAAAAGCCTTGCGGCGAACAGGTCAAGTGCTGTGACTTTTTGTCTTGGAGCTTGATTTAACTTTGTGACGATTTTTCATGTTAATTGTTTTTCTTGTCAGTGTTCTGGTTTATCCCTATTATGATGGGCTTCTTTCTGCGGATTTAAAAAAATATAATAACGACTTAATACATTTGAATATTGTGATGTTGTGTTCTTGTCTTCAACTTGGTTTGTATCCTGGTCCCTCGACACAGAAGTTCCCTAAACTTGAGTCCTGTACTCTTGTAGGATAGCTCTTTTTTTCTTTTGGTTCCCCAACCCCTAATGCCTTCAAATGTCCAAAACTCGATCATGGCGAGCCATTTCTCTTTTTCAGATTTCTTTGATGAATTTGGAGTGCTTAGTTTTGTTGTCTTAACTCTGAAGGTGTGAATTAACATAAACACATTTATTGGAATAATTAACTAAATGAGAATAATAACCTCAATCATTATTGTGGAGCATTAAGTCTATCAAGCTAGCCCATAACTGAAAATTTGTGCTTCTTACTTATAATTCTGCTTCGACTTCTGAGACTAACTGCCTCTTCTTTATTATGCAAAATCTGTGTTTGCAGGTAGCTTTAGGAGGTTGCAGTCTGTGGCTCATGCCAGGGTCCCTATTCTGAAACTTGAGAGCAAATACCAGAACATTTCCTGTGATATTTCGATCAACAACCTGTCTGGCCAGATGAAATCGAAATTTCTGTTATGGATCAGCTACATTGATCGCCGTTACCGTGATATGGTTTTGTTGGTAATTTCTCTTCTAGAACCTTCCTGACCACGATCTTTTTTCGAATTGTTGATTTGTCAACCAATTGCATCTCTGTCATCACGCATTAGGTGAAACTAAGTTCTGTCAGACATGTTCCTGCAGGTTAAGGAATGGGCGAAAGCAAATGGCATTAATAATCCAAAAACTGGGACATTAAACTCATATTCGCTGTCCCTTCTAATTATCTTCCATTTTCAGGTAGATTTTTTGAAATTCTTGGGGATGAAATATGTGTCCATGTTTGCACCAGGGGTGGGTTAATAGTTTTGCCTTGGCTCTTGCTTGTGCTTGCTATCTATTGAGCTGTTTCATGTGTTAGTAATCCTTGAGGCATGCTCCTACATTTCTAAGTTTCACTTCTTTCCTTCTTATGCAAAATTTGTAACTTGTTGCCACCTTTCATGCAGACTTGTGATCCACCTATTTTACCTCCACTCAGAGAAATCTATGCTGGCAACATGGCTGATGAACTTATAGGTACTGATAGTTGGCCCTTTTCATTTTCGTAGTACTTTGAAAACTTTGGCATTAGCCAATATTTGAGCAATCTAGGCATGTTTAATAAGTTATTTTCATTTTTTCGTTTTGTTCTTAAACTTTTGGCCGCAGTCGATGATTGTGGCCATTTACAATTGTGCTAGTCGACTATGTGTTTGCTAAGCTATGTTGTGTCCTTGAGTAGACTAGAGTATTGAGAATGTGTGCATT
>ONZK01000414.1:13394-31146 GCA_900322385.1 Pharnaceum exiguum
TTTTTTTTTTTTTTTTACTCAGACATTATAAATACTTGTGATCGATATACAATACCAATACAAATACAAATACAAATACTCCCATCAAAAAAAAAAAACAAATACAAATACAAATACTGCCTCTTTTAATTCTCCCTTTCCATTATTTCTCCAATTATCAATCCATTCAACAAAACCCCCAAAACTCCATTCTCTCTCCTCCAACCCTAAAAAAACAACCCAATCAAATTCCCCCATGAGACAACAACAACAACAATGGTAAACATACCCAACAACAACAACAACAACAACAACAACGACGACGATGGCATAGGAGACGTAATCGACAAGCAAACAGCCGAAACAACAAAGACTTCATCAAAGTCAGTAATAGAGACACTAAATGGGTCACACGAGTTCGAGATAAAAGGGTATTCATTAGCGAAGGGGATGGGGGCAGGTAAATACATATCAAGTGATACGTTTACAGTGGGAGGGTATGATTGGGCAGTGTATTTTTACCCAGATGGTAAAAACCCTGAGGACAATTCTACCTACGTGTCTGTCTTCATTGCTCTTGCCTCTGATGGGACTGATGTTAGGGCTTTGTTTGAGTTGACTCTTGTTGATCAGACGTTGAGTGGGAAGGATAAGGTTCATAGTCACTTTGATCGTGCTCTTGAGAGTGGGCCTTATACCCTTAAGTATAAGGGCAGCATGTGGTATGTATTGGGTTTCTTTTCTTTTATTTATCTTTTTGTTTTGTTTTGTTGAATTTTGTATCTTTATTGTGTTTATTTGTTGGGTTGAGCTTTGGAGGATGTGGGTTGGGTGTGGAATTATGTGGGTGATTTGGCATTTGTTAAAAAGATGTGTTCTTTGATGGGGGTAATTTATTTTGTTGGGTTTTGTTTGTTTGTTGTGAATTTGTGAAATTTTGTTGGGTTGAGCTGTTGAGAATGTAGGTTGGGTGTTGAAATTATGTGGGTAATTGGGCATTGTGAAAAAGATGTGTTCTTTGATGGGTAATTGGGCATTGTGAAAAAGATGTGTTCTTTGATGGGTAATTTGGCATTGTAAAAAGATGGTTTTTTTGAGCTGTTTCTTTCTCTCTTTTTTTTAATTGAAGAATGTAGGTTGGTTGTTGAAGTTATGTGGGTAAGTTGGCATTGTGAAAAAGATGTGTTCTTTGATGGGGTTGTGATATATTTGATGAATGTTGTGTTAGTAGAATGAGATGGTAGTTTGGAATTGTGAAAAAGATTTGTTCTTTGAGTTTCTTTTTTTGTTTTTGTGTGGTTAAGAAGCTAGATTGGAATAATTACATCGTACACCCAGGTGTACCTTGCACTATACAGTGTACACCCTCTTTGTTTCTCTCTCTCTCTCTCATTAGGCTCAATACTTCACAATAAGACCCAATATTGATGTAATTTGCCCTAAAATGGTTAAGGTGGTGAAAGTTCTTGTTTAAGGAGATGGGGTTGTGAGGAATGTGGCTTGGGTGCTTTTAAGTTAAATGGGTGGTTTGGCATTGTAAAAGTGATGTCATTTTTGATCTGGTTTTTCTTTTCTTTTTGAGGTGTATGAAGATCGATTAGTTAAGGTGGTGGAATTTATAGCCTTATAGGTTAGGGAGATGGGGCTGTGATATGTAGGATGAATTTTGCATTAGTAGACTGAGATGAGTTACTTTTTCTTTTAAGGTGATGGAGATTTCATGGTGATAGAAATTTGTTGGTGTTAGGCTAGGGTGTATTATTTGAAGTGTGAGGAATGTACCTTAGGCGGGTGGGTTGTAGTGGAGTGGAATAAAGAGAATTGCTTGGCGTTGAATAATTTGATGGTAATATTGGAATGGAGTACATCAATTGAGGTGGTGGAATTTGGAGTTCAAGGGTAACAAGTGTTGTGGACCTATGGTACGTGGTGTGAATTTGATGCTTCTTCTAGCTGTCGGTGTAATTGTTCAAGTTGGTGATAAATGTAGCTTTGGCCGGGGGTGGGGGGTGGGGGTGATTGTAAGGGTGGCTAGGGACTTTGGGTTTGATAGATATGATTTTGAGGTTGGAGTTTTTTTAATATTATAAATCAAAAGAAAAGGTATTTTTAGATTGAAATAGATTATTTGAGGTGGTGAGACCTTGTGGATTGTGGATTGAGCTGGGACTATAGTTTTGGAAAAATTTGATTAAGTTGTGTTGATAGGTTAGTGATTGTCAATCTATTGATATTCTCTAGTGTATAGTTGTTAAGTTGTTTTGATAGTTCACTAGTGTGTAGCTGTTTGAACTGTGAAAAGTGTAGGTAAGTACTCGGGGGTAACTCATATTGCTGGATTTTTTTCAGGGATTGGTGGTTGGTGTTATTTGAGATGTTGAGTATTGGAGTTGACGGAGATTGTAGTATTGTTGGATTAGTGTTGTTTTGAAAGATTGTAATATGTTGGAAGATGGTGAACCTAGCTTGCTTCAAGTAAATTTGCTGTGCATGTTTGAGCTTGGAAATGGGTGTGAAAGGCGTCGTTGGAGTGAGGAACTATTATAAACCTTTCGAAGGGAAGCGTTTTCAAGCTTAGGAATTTTTGAAATGTCTTGCTCAGAGTAAAAGAGGGAATAAGGCCTCAGGGCCAATGGATAAGAATGGCCCTGATGGGCGGTTTTGCAGCTTACGGATCGACTATGGATTCACGGGATCCATTGTGGCTTAGACCTGCAAGCACAGGAACTCACTCTTGTTTGTGTTGGCCTAAATATTATTTGGCCTTGAGTTGTGCACCGATGAAGTTTTGAATATGAGTTTGTTTATGCTTTAGTCTAAACATTATGGAAACAGAATGTCTGAGTAATATTCGTAGTGCTCAGAATTCTGTAAGTTGATGACCTGTTAGAAGTATAATCTGGAATATTTGATGAAAAGCACTCTTAGAGTGGCATGCCAGATGCCACGCATTCTACTTTACCAGTTTGTTTGTATACTCAAGATAATGCATGCTGAATGGTGGTATGAATTTGCAGGGGGAAATTGGCTTTGTGGAGATTGGTGTGATTGTCAAATGGTTGATTGAATTTAAGTTTGTTGTCGAAGCTCTTTTTTTTTTTTTGCCTTTTTGGTGCTCCATTAATTATACTGGTAATTGGAATGATGCCTCAATTACTGTGTTTGGGCTGGGTTTTCGTTTTGGAGCCCACACAATTCCTTGAATTACAATGTTATGTTGTTTTCTGATTAATGCTACCAGCTATGCTTGTGCCGTGTATGCATGGCTTTCCGGTAGGCTTGATATTCTAGAAGCCTACGATTAGATGCAATTTTAGACATTTTTTTGTAATGTCAGTGAGCCATTGTCTTGTCTTGTGCTGAAGTTTTCTCGTCCTACATAATCCCTGTCAGTCTATGGTGTGAATATTTAAATAAGAGACTAGATTGATAGTGTGCTCGACCTCAGTTTGCACTGTTAACTTATCAATTCTTTTCTTAGGTTAGATAGGCGGATTTTAGATTTACTGCGGACATATTTCAACATGGCTTTCCAAACAATTGCTGTTTGTGAGTAGTTGACATTAGGTATTTTAATGAGTGTGTTTTGCTTGCAGTATATTTGTGGATTAGAAAATGTAGGTAACTTAGTCCTGGTGCTTGTTCTTCTATCATTCTCTTTGCCTGAGTTGGGCTTCAATGACTTTGAAGCTTCTATTCCTTAAAGTTAGCTTATTTGCGCTCTTTTCAGGGGCTACAAGCGCTTTTTCAGAAGAGCCTCCCTAGAGAACTCAGAGTATTTGAGAGAAGACCGCCTTCTGTTGAAATGCACCGTGGGAGTTGTCAGAAGTCGTATGGAAAGGCCAAAACAGTATAGGATAGCTGTGCCACCTTCTGATATGGGTCGAAGTTTCCGAGGTGTGCTAGAGAATGAAGTTGGGTGTGATATTGTTTTCAAAGTCGGAGATGAGACCTTTAAAGCTCATAAATTGGTTCTTGCTGCCCGTTCTCCTGTGTTCAAAGCTCAGTTCTTCGGACTTGTTGGTAACCCGAATTTGGATACAGTGGAGGTGCATGATATGGAGCCTTCCATCTTCAAGGTATTTCTTGAAATCCTTTGTTGGTTCTTTATGCTTGATGCTTAGCAACAGCTCTACTTCCATTCTGAAAGTTTTTCCCCATTATGTTTATTCTTAATTTATTTGTGATTCTTTTTTGGCATATCTTTACTTTCAAAATGTGTATTCTTGAGTTGTGAATGTTTTTTCGCCCCCTCTTTTGTTGATTTAGCTTCAGTTTTGCCTCTGTATACTTAGGTTCAGAGTATGAAAAAACGTGGACTTACAGAATATTTTAGCTGTAATTATCCAATCATATGTTTTCTGCTTGGAAACAGAATGAAGCAATAACAGTGTCCGACAGAGACAGGTGAAATAGGCGACAAGAGTGGCTTGCATAGAGTTTGTTATGCTTAGAGGTGGACATCTGTATGTAGATCCGTATTTCAGTTTGAATTTCATGTGTTAAACTTTTGCTTAGAGGTTGATTAATCTACGTACAAGAAGGATTCGCTATCACCTGAACTCTCGTGACCTAGTAATTTTGTTCGGATGTTATCTCTATTGTGTTTGTGGTGGGTCCTGTCATGTCAATGGAAATATCTGTGGTTTATGTGCTTCTTCAATCCTTACCTCTTCATCTTTACCTCTTGTATTTTGTCCAATTTATGTACTTCTTTTTTTTTTGAAGAGGTGTTGTTGGTAGTTGGCATGCTACATCGATGACACTTGTTTCATCCGGCACATGTTTGAATATTGAATTCAAGATATCTGTTCAGTGGTGTGGGCCGTACTTCTAGCGCTATAATGTTTACGGTATGAAATATGCTGGTTGCAAATGTATTCACTACTTAGGTCTTGCTAAGAATTTTGAGAAGGATGTAGTGGGACCATTAGATAAAGGGAAAAAGGGAATTAAAGAGGAATTGGACTTCCATTTGAGGTGTTCATTTATCCTTTTCTGCTCTGTAGTTCGTGTGTCATAGGAATCAACTGAAGCATATTTCAACCGTCTTGGGTTGTCTTGCGATGCTATATAGTTAACCCATGGAAGATCATAATTATTTTATAAATTATGTCTTGTTGCACTCTGGTCCTCAGCAGTGCATTGTAATATATAGACATTATTGTATGGCTTTGTGGTTATTAAGTTGGATCTACTTTGAGATTGATTGCATCTGTGGGCTCCAGCTGATCGTTATGAGATCCCTGGTTGTTAAGTTGGATCCCAGCTTGAGCTTGACCCTTGAGCTTGATTTTGTAGGATCGATATATTTTTGTTCATGTTCAAATCATTATTGCCCTTCCTCCGCTAGGATAAGAAATTTGACTTGTGCGGTTGTGCCCTTTTTGCCTTTTGCAAGCAATATTTCTTTGCATTCTTTTTCTTTCCCTTTTTGATCCAACTGGAGAAATGGGTGAGGATTGTGTGCTGATTTGGTTTATTCTTCAAGTGCTTATTAACAGGTTGTAATTTGGTCTTTTCTGCTTATGTAACTTGTATCCTGATTTGTTCTTTATGTGATTTGCAGGCCATGCTAATCTACATGTACTCTGATGTTCTACCTGAAGTTCAAGAAATAATGGGCTCAAGTTCATCGTGCTCGCTGGCAATCATGGTGCAACATTTGTTGGCTGCTGCTGATCGTTATGGTCTAGACAGACTAAAACTGCTATGTGAATCAAAATTATGCGAGGAGATCACGGTGGAAACAGTGCCTACAACCCTGTCCCTAGCAGAGCAACACAGATGTGTGCAGCTGAAAACTGCTTGTTTGAAATTTTTTGCTGCAAACTTGAACGGTGCGTCTACCCATAGTATCTGACGATGTTGTCTGGTTAAATCGTATTCAATTGCTTTTATTTGATTGGTTGCCCTGAGAATAATGTGTTCTCGATCTTCAGCATGAAGCTGTTCTTCTTTCGCACTGAAAGTTTTTCACTTGTAGTCTAATAGGACTGCATATGAAAAAGTGACTGTTAGTAGGGGATAAGGTGATACAAAGTTACATTAGAATGTAGGATTCTAGTTCAAGTTAAGGTGGTTATAATAGTTTCTATATTTAATTGGATATTTGTTTGTTGTTATTTTGAGGACGTCTTTGTGAGGGAGCATGTCGTATATTGTTTTTGTGTGCAGCAGCACGTGCTTGTGTGCGTTCTTTGCATGTGCACATGTTGGGTTATCACAAAATTGGTAACTTGCTAGCAGACCCAATTTTTGTTGGGAATAAGGCTTATACTGTTGTGGTTTATCTCCTTTGGGTACAGGGAAGTAGATAGGCGGAATAACGGGATGGTATTATAAATGAAATCTATGAAGTGTTACTTCAGATTCTTTGGATCAATTAGGTCAGTATTACTTATAAGTGTAGACACGGTGAAGCCACTCAGGGGACATATAATATATGAAGGCCAAGAATAGTCTTGGTTTATCTGTGTCAGTATGCTTGGGATCAATGGCCCCGTCATAAAGTCACCATGTCTAAGGAACATGTCAATAATTTGAAGAGTTTAGGTCAAGCATCTACCAGTGATTTTATCTGTAGTAGCACTAACGCCTCTTAATTAAGTAGTGTGCCAAAATAGTTGAACTGTCACTAACGCTCAGGTATGTATGAAATTACATGGACACTGAGTTGGACTGTGCAACAACGGCTTGGGTTTGCTGGTATCTAAGATGTGGTAGATCTGGTGGAGGCTTGCACTGTCTCAGGCTTGGGGCACTGCTGCAAGCCTGCAATATATAATGGGAGGCAGATGCAGCATCACCAGTGCAAAATGCGGTTAGCCAGATTTTCTAGATCTTCTCCATCTCTCAGTTTCTTTCGCTTTCTCTTTGTGAACTTCCTGGGCGATCAGAAATTCTTTATTTTCAGATTCTGGAATGAAAAGAGCCTTAGGCCATGATCGCCATCATCGTTACTCACCGCTTACAAGGTCTCAGCCAAGATGGGGTAGGGGTGGATTTTGCGGAAACATTTTTCTCATTTATTTTCTCATCTAGAAATAAAGATGTTACTGATCATGATATGACAGTAAGCTCCTAAGATTATTTTAAGTACATTCTGGATAGATAGTTGATTCTCATTTTATTAAGATCGGTATTAAAGTTCTATAAGTGATGGTAGAATCCTCTTGTGACAATACTGGATCATTGACTACTCTTTTTTGTAATGTTGGTAAAGTCATCTTGTTACATTGTTTTATTTATTTTGTTTGGGAAGGAGAGGGGGATGCTCTGCCAAATGCACGGTCATTGGTCAAGCAGTGAGTCTTGTCGCCTCTTACATGCGTTCCTTTTGTCACACAATTGATTAGAAGCGATGGTTCTTACATGCCTTTCACTTCTCAATTGGTGGGGCTTTGTCGGTGCGAGTGTGTGGTGCGATTGGTTCTTGTTAGCACATTAAAGGGTTTTGGGATTAAGGTTGTCTTGTTTTTGCTGTTGTGCAAACATCTGCAAGTCTTTCTTGCTGTTTCCTTGAGCATTTCAACCATTTGCAGGCAACATTTAAATCACGAGTGTTGCATATTCTTTATTCATTATTCTCTTAACATGCAAACTGTAGAATCTACTTTGCTATGCTAATTACCTCAACATGCTGGTTTTCCTGGGCACCGCTCTCTGTTTTTACAAGCAAGTTCATTGTTACTATGTGTTCTACATGACTTATTTTGTTTTTGTGAACTCTTGTATACTTCTTCAGTGGTGATGAAGTCAGACGGGTTCAAGTACTTGGAGGCAAGCTGTCCCTCACTGCTATCGGAGCTTCTTCTGACGGTTGCTGATGAAAATACTGGCTTGTCATTGGGCAAGAAAAGGAGCAGCAGTAGCATATATGGCGTGGATGTAGCTGCAGATGGAGGCCAAGCTGAATCAGTGAACCCAAATGGTAGGCGAGTCCGGAGACGGTATTGATGTTCACCTTGCCAATTTAAGCCACAGATTTCTAGAAGCTTCTTTTTTCTTTCTTTATGAGTATAATCCACAGCAGTGCAAAGAAGGATGTCAATAGTAGTTGACTTAATCAATTTCGTAGCTTGGTGCCTAGGTTATTCCCTGGTGCTCTGGTTCTCAGTACAGAAAGGCAATTGCATCCCTCGTTATTTGTTACATTGGTAATGTAGTATCTGTATGTTGTAGATAGGGAAACGGCAAACAATTCTGACTGGTGATCTTGTGGAACTTTAAATGAAAATACATTCTCGACCTCTTCTTTTCTATCGAAAATTATTGTGGAATGACTTTAACCGTTATTCTGGATATTTGAGCTCTCTCTCCCCCCTCCCCCCCGGCCCCGGCGTCTTATTGTCGACTTTGGAGGTGAAAGAAACCAACTCGAATGAAATTACTAAAGAAATTGAACAAGAGTACCTTAATCAAAGATGTACCGAGGGAAAGTAATAGCATCTGGTGCCACAGTGCCACAGTGGTAACAGGTTGAGAAGAGTATTTATTTATGTGCAGGAAGGATTACAAAACGAAAGACACAGAGTCCCCCTCCCCAAGAACACACACATACGCGCACACACACTCGAAGAGAAAAGACAAAGCAGTATAAAAGACAAGGGAACTGAGAGTGATGCATTCAGCTAGTTGAGGCTTCGGGTGAACATGTATCTAGTTGTATTTCCTCGTGTAACCTTTGCCATTGTCGCCATAGTTAGCCCAAAGGAAGGTGCCAATGGCGAACTCTCGCTTGAAGGAGACGTCACCCTTAACTGGGAGACCATACTCTGCAAGAAGCCTATCAAGAGTATTTTCAGGCATGTGTTGGTAGTCGTCTTTGGTGTATCTTGGATAATGAAGGGGCATCTGGAAAGTGTTGTTTCCAGTAATGTTCATCCTTTTGCTTTTGCTTTCCATCTGAATATACTTCTCACTTCTCAGTAGTTCCACTGCTGAAGACCTTTTTTAATCAAATTATTTGCAACTGCAAATCTGCAATATCGGTTTGGTTTGGGCATTTAAAGATGGTTTCTTATGTTGGCAAAACGGGATGGCCATGCACAACTGAGCTCAAAATGCATGTTTAGTGTCACAGATATTAGGTGATGTACTGGTTTAACATCTATTTTACCCAGCATGTGCTCATGTAACTATGTAAGGAACCTTCATCTCACTCACAGTCACAAACCCATGATCACCTGTAACAGTAGTAAGGGTAATGGTGCTTTCAAAAAAAAAAAAAAGGGTAATGGAGATCGTACCGTTATTTAACTTGTTTGGATGGTTATTTGGATAGTATCATTGCCTCATTGGTACTGTTGCTAAGATGAAGTCAAAGTCTATCATTTTAACTCCTGAAATTATGAGGAAAAAAACTTTCTTCTCTACTTAGTCTTAAATATTTACATCTGATCCATGAGATTGCATAGAAAAGTTGCTGTTAAAGCTTAAAAAGTTTTCAGCTTAATTGCGTCAAACTCTGTTCTATTTGAGATTGTTATACAGCATTCATCTCCAAAGGCTTCTGCTTCT
Source organism: Pharnaceum exiguum (assembly GCA_900322385.1). Lineage (NCBI taxonomy): Eukaryota > Viridiplantae > Streptophyta > Magnoliopsida > Caryophyllales > Molluginaceae > Pharnaceum > Pharnaceum exiguum. The sequence continues at coordinate 22,896 of ONZK01000414.1, forward strand.
GAGAAGATGAAACTGTTGCATATACTATCTTCAGAATGGTCACTTAGGCACAGCACTTTCACCAAGGACTCGTTTTTTCTTTATCATCCTCCTTGTCCCCCTTCTCAAACACACTTACACATACGCAAGAGAAAAAAACTTTCTACATCCAAAGGAACTTGTCTCGATGTTTTTTTATAGTTCTCCACTATGCACCAAGATCACCAAATACCTGCATCTTTGAAGGACTCTATGATTCTTCAGTTGCGTAGATTAGCTGCTACATTTAAAATCAGTTTTCTGACTTTTCTCATCAATGAAATATGCAATTGAGTGACGCAAAAGAGCCATAGATAGGTTAAACAGATCACAATCGTAGAATAGCCAATTCCAAGTAAAACATCCGAAGGCATTTAGACATCAACAACTCGAGGCTGATATGATAGTCAGCTAACCAAAGCTGTATATATATACAATGATAAACACTACTACGGTAGTTAGTGCATAAGAGTTGGCCGAGCATATGGTTTCATCTTCATCCGATACTCTTACAAATTCAACTGACGACAACCACATAATGCAGAGCTAATAATCAGCCAGACGAAGCCTCTTTCCCGAAAGTAGCTTTCTCCTGTAAAAGGAATAATTAACAATCTCTAGTGAAAGTGTGAAACTGAGAATATATTAACTTGCTGCAAATACGATAGTTTCCACAACAACGTCACAACAACATAGGCTTAAATCCCAAACTGATTGCAGTAGGCTAACATGAACCAAAAGAACTATATTTTTTTATCCAAGATTTTAGCAAGGTACTTTATGTTGACGTTCAAAGAATATGCAAATAGGATAGTGAAATGGTGATTGAATGCCATTTAAAACTACAAATTACCGAAGTCAGAAATTTTAGAAGAAGTCATTGGCATTCCTGATCTACCTAGCTAGCAGGTTGCACACATCAGGAGAGATTACTGAAAACCACGGCTACCAACGACATCAACAACATCTGTAGTCAATAGCTAATTATGCAAACAATTCAAGATCAACCATAGTATTCGATTCAGATTGAAAGACATGAATGATGCAAGAAAACTCCGCAGTATGTGATGGACTGGGGTTGCTTTATACAGATATGGTGTTACTTACAGCAGTAGACATGGACTTCCATTTAGCTCCTGCAACTTTCAAGACCTGGTTCAGATTACCATTGAGTAATATTAGAGAATCCACCAAACCAACAGCATGTAACAAATAACATCTGAAATACGTTCAACAAAGAGACAGATCACTAACTTCACGATATCCTGCTTTACTATACCCCGGTTGTTTCCTTAAGTGAGCCCTGTAATTGTGAAATGTTCAGCAACGGAAATAAAGCAAAAACTATCTGCAACAAATCAAAACTAGTACATAAAAATCCAAGATATAAGTAACAAATTAAAAATAAAGCTGAAAGTTACTCACACAAAGTTGAAAAAGAAAGATTTTTGCTTCTTTTTTCTATGCTTGACGGGCCCTTACAAGAACAAAACCAAGGGAAATAAATGGTCAGTAATTGTTATCAAGTATCAACATCATTGGACAAACAATTAGGGTACACAATAGAGGTCACATACACGCAAATAAAAATCCATGACTAATACATAATTTAACTGACCTGGATCGGGTGCTTGATCAAAGTAATCCAAATGATATGTTCTCATCAATGCTTTCTCATTCATTGTCAATTCTGGGTAGTCATAGAGAGGATCTGCGATTACCTTGGCATGATAGCGCTTCGGTTTCTGATCGCTGCTGCTGCTACTTTCCTGGTGATCAATTGCCTCGAAAGTGAGGTAGTATATTGTACCTTCGGCACACTGATTGCATGCCTTGACAACCTTCACAAACTCCAGTTTTGACCCCTACGATGATGCAAAGATCGAACGAACGTACATGGACGTCAATTATTAGCACATTATTCATAAAGGTATGTGCACGTACAAGCTAAGAATAATGGATTAGCTAACAGTGAGACTGAGACGTGATGCTAATTAGAAATTAATACTTGAAAAACAAAAAAAAATAAATTAAAACAAACTAACCGTGTCTTGGTTGTGCTTATCAACAGCAAATTTGGCTGGCACATTAAACATAGGACGGTTGTAAGGCGGACGTAATTGGGCAATCCCACCAGAGATGTTTTTGTTAGAGTATCCAACATCAAAACACTGCATTGTATACATTATTGTTAATTACATTGTATGATGTTTGCATCGATCAAGCGAAACAGGATATAAGATATTATATGCATGTCGATGGATTTGATAAACATAACAAATTAACATACCATGCTCTTGGTACACCTTTTGTCGTAGGCCTTAAACTCTTTACTGTTCATCCAGTTCCTATTGCGTCGCCATGATCCTGGATAAGCGTCGAATGCAATTGAAATGCCATGCTCTTCGATAGCTTTTGCACATGCTTCCCTATATATATGTATATCCAAACAAATCAAATAAAATCATACATACAGTACTACTATTTAATGATTAAAAAAACTGAAAAAACTAGTATTTCACAAAGATAAAAGCAAGTAAACCCTGTAAATGAAAGTATTGATTCGATCATACGTGACTGTCTTCAAGGCGTGAAGTGTATACTCCCTCTTTTTCTTTTCTTTCTCTTCCCACTCCTTTACTTCCTCAGGAGTATATACTCTGAACCCGTTGTTGTATTTTATGTTACTCTTTTCTTTCTCCTCTTCCATGATGATGATGGTAAAAATAAGGGAAAGGGTTGTACCAGTATGTTTTCTTTTCAATGGTTGGACTGGAAGCCTAAACTGCACGGGCACTGAGGTTTTATTCTGGTAACAGTTATTCTATTTTATTTTATTTTGCAGCGAGTAAAATAAAATATATAAGGCACCGATCTAAAACCTCATACGACTAGAGGAAAAAAAGAAAAATAAAAGAAACCGATCAAATTGACCCACAGTTCAACTATCTTATACTTTTCAGATCTCGTGAGCTTTGACTTTTTGAACACCAACAAAAACAAAACAAAAAGATCTTTGAGTTTCAATCTCTCATCTCCAACTACACACTCTGTTTTGTCATTTGTCTTGTCGGCTGCAAGTCAATTTACAATGGCTAGACAATTTCTCATCAGCATTGGCATTGCTGTGATGATGTCGGCATCTCTTTTCCTAACTGCCAACTCGCAATCTTCTGAAGCTGCTTTTGTCCACAAAACTGTTTCTGCCCACAAAATCGTTATCTTCTCCAAGTCGTACTGCCCGTAAGTGAATTTCCACTGTATGATTAAATTACTTACCTTTACCCGTAAATCTTTCTGGGTTTTGTTTCGATTTTGATTTGATCATGTGGGTCATTGTTTTTATTTGCATTTCTGGTTTTGTTAGCTTGAATTTATCTATATTGGTATTTGGTTATTTACCCAGTGTTTGTAGAATGTATGATATGATTAGGAACTAAGGATAACTTATGTGAGTGAGGGCATCAGATTATGGATATATGGTTAACAGATTGTAATAATACAATACAGGACATATATTAGCAATGTTCACTGATTACTAGAATGTGCCTTTGTTGAGAACATGCTCATCTTAATGCTTTTCTAATAGCTACCAGCTCTTAGTAGTTTGACTGTTCCTACAGTTTTGGTGCTTGCTACAAAGGAAGCATCAAGCATCGAACTGTATACGCCTTCCGCCAATCCCCGGTGGGGGGAGATTAGATTTTAAGGCCTAGGCCCTGCCTGGATTGAGAGTGAATATTTGAGGGTGTGATACAATGAATTTCAAGAAGGAAAGAGGTGGACGTGGTGGAGGTCGAAGGGAGAAAGGGGAGGGGGGGTTACCCCCGAATAGGATTAACAATTACTTCTAGTGAGAAGGGTGAGTCTATTACCGCCATTTGGGATGAAATGGCTACTCTCTCCATCCACTTTGCTAATAATTTTATTTAGAGAAATTCAGACACCCAACAGAAGGATTTGGTATTTTATCGTGAAGGCATCTTATGTTCCTTCCATAGCTTCAAAAAAGGTGCCTTAGAGGGTTTAGGCTCTAAGCTCTGGCGCTTTAGACTAGCCTAGGCATACAAAAGTTCGAAGCCATCTGTTTTTGTTAAAGTTTCAATCAAAACAAGAAAAAATCTCGTGCCTAGGTGCGCCTTATGCCTTTGAGAACCAGGTTTCTTCTCTTCCATATAGTTCTACACCATGAAACCAATAAAGGTGGTCCAGGTGCGCCTTGCACCCTTAGATAATGTTAGTTAAATCACCAAGATTATTACATAAGCCGTCTGGTCTGAGTGTGGGTACTCTTGAAGTGTAGTTGAAACATACATAGCTTATGAGTTCCTTGTCCCTTTCATGCACTTTTATGCTTTGAAAATTGAAGCAATGTTGTTGAAGACTTGAAGGACAATAGTACACGAGGAAGTGTGATCCGGAGCCACTATTTTCACTGGGCGTGGAATGGAATAAAAAGAAGCACACAGTTTCATCAAGGCTATTTCTTACCAGTCTGCCCACCCTACTGCCAACTTGTTCCGAATTAAAATGCTGCTTCATTGTGCTTCTGATTGTTATATTTCCCAAGCATCTTTTGTAGCTCAAGTGTTAACTCTATAGTTCTGCTTTCTTGGAATACAGGTATTGCAGGAAGGCAAAAGGTGTTTTTAAGGAGTTGAATCAAGTACCACATGTTGTTGAGCTTGATGAGAGAGGTACTTTCTTGATCTGACCAGATGCGCTCATGTTTGGTTCCTAAATGTTTATGTGTAGCTTATGCATGTTGTCCAATTAATGTGGGTACTTCAGTCTACTTATATAGAGCTATTACTTTTTGGGTAGAGGTTATATAACAGCCTCATGCAAGTGTTTTGTCATGGATTTCAGTTATTTTTTTTGAAAGACATAGTTTGGACATTTTTATTGAGAACGAGGGTATAAGGACTTTCAGGGTAAAATGATTGGACAAGAGATACAATCGGAAACATTAGAGACAGAGATGGGAATCTGTGAGGTAATGGAAAACTGAACTTGACTGGATGGTTTAGGGGGAGCTCTTTCTGGTGAATTTAGATTTTAAGAGTATCAGAGTCATATCTAATTAGTGCTTGGCCTGGGGAGGATGTTCTGCATATTATAGACAACGAGCCCTCTATACTGTAGGATTAGTGGATTACACTAGGAAGTTTTAAAAAAGAAACTGTTTTTTCCCATTGCTATAATACTTTCAGATTGATGACTTTCTAAAATATCTAGTTTTACTGTCTTGTACTCTTGTCAAATTAGGTTGCATTTAGTGCTAAAATAGCCAATTTGATCTCTAGATGAAAGCAACAGCTGCTCTATGTTGTCCAATGCTGACTGGAAAGGCTCTTTGTTATTGGTTTGCTCTGCCTTTGCTACAAGCTTATCTATACCTTTTTCTAATTATGTCCTTATAATTTATGCTGTAACTTATCATCTCTATATGCATATTAGATTGGTTTAGACTGTTATCATCTATTAAGATTTTCTACATATTATCCATCAAAACAAAAAAAAATTCGACATGCACATCTTTTTGCTTGCAGTTGCTTCATATGAAGTGGCACTATGTTCCCCCTTAAGAAAAAGGTAGTTGTGACTTTTTTGTAAGTTCTCTTGACCAGGAAAGTTGCCAGAAAGGACCTCCTTGCAACTATGCTGACTTGCTGAGTATTTACCATTACAGTTTTAGTGCATGGGTTCTGTGTCAGTTTCGGACTTCTCTTCTTTTCCACCGTTCACCAGATCCCTCTATCAGCAAGTCTGTCTTAGGTTCCATTGTCCAACAAAGTTTCTAGAAAGGACCTCCTTGCAACTATGCTGAGTATGATGATTACTACCTGAGAGTTCGTGCATGGTCTTTCCTTGGGAAGTTTGGACTTCTCTTCTTTTCTACCATTTGCCAGATTTCTCTATCAGGCCATAGTCTGTCTTCTTTCTAATCTGTAAATTTTAGTTAGGGCAGTGAGGACTTGCTTGGCATGGCTTGTATGAATTCAGGTTCTCCCTCTGATGCTTTCTCCCCTGTCTTTCTTATTCCCCACGAAATTAAATTCTTTGAATTCAAAGAAACTTGTTCTTTGAAGTTATCTGAATTCACCACAAAAATAGTTGACAAGGGACCAAGATACACTAACCTGAGGTTGGTTCTTTGGGCTTCTGTAGGGGTCATTTCAGCTTCTTAATAGCTGATTTGATAGTGGTGGGTTAGGATGAGGAAGGATATGTCAGAATGAGAGGCAGAAGTTGTTAACTTGTTATTCAGAAGTCGGGCAAAGTAGGTCATAAATTGTAGTTAGAAATAGCTGATTATGATCAGAAATCCTGCTGTCAGAATTTTCTTATCTCATTTTGGCCCCCCCACCCCCCTGCGCGGTTCGTTTGGCAAATTCTGATGTTTGGAGTCCTGTACTGTGGTTTTCCAGATGATGGTTCAAAGATCCAGGATGTGCTTGTTAATATCATTGGGAGGCGCACTGTTCCCCAGGTGTTCATCAATGGAAAACACCTTGGTGGATCTGATGGTTAGTCGCTCATTCAAATTTCCTATTGAAGTATTATGTTCTCTTTGTGAAATTTACACGATGGGCTCGGCATCTTGCAGATACAGTTGAAGCCTACGAAAGTGGGAAGTTGGCCAAGCTCCTAGCTGAGTCGAGTGATTTAGATGATGAACTATAAGTGCTTCCAGCAAAACCATTCACTTGATTTGGGAATGAATGGAAGTCGAATGAATGGAAGTTGAAAAGCAAAAAGTCAGTCAAAGATATAATACTGCGCCAAGTCACAGCCACTACAGAATTTTCAGGTTAGAGTCCTGCGAGGCAATCTTGAACGCTGGGGTTCTTTCTCTTTTCTTTTTTCTTCTTAAAGCCATCAGATTGTGAATGATGATGCTGTTCTTCTCTCACATAGAAAGTTTATTGACTCATATAGCATAATAAGCTGTAGCAGAACAAGCTGGAAAAAAATGTTTATCGTGGATTTGTAGAGGCTTACAGTTCTTTCTTTAGCAAGGCGCTCAAAGGATGGCAATAAAGTTAACTTGTCTTTCTGATATATGCCTGTTTGTCAGAGTCTACATGTACATTTGCATCCACCGTTTTTCGTTTTTCTTTTTACTGTTATGTATTCTATTCAATGTGTTATGTGTCAAAAGTTCTACCCTGTCCACCCGCCCTTGCAAATTGCAATGCATCAACAACGTAATTTGCATCCCTTCCTAGTTAAGCAGCAAGCATGATTCTATATTCAGTGACAACATGGTGATATGCAATCAGAAAATCATGGTTGCCTATTAGTTTTTTTTTTTTGACGGAAGGATCAACATAGTTATTAAAAACAGAAAGGGGGAAGTTCCCTGCGCCTGGCCCTAACGGCCGGGCTGTGTGCTTCCCACACAACACCTCTAGGAGCAAAAACAAGTGCACAAGAATGTCGTCGCGGCTTGGCCCGGGAAAGTGCTGGGCGCCGGCAACATCTTTGTTGTGCCTTTCTCAAGCAATAGTTTCTTAAACATGCCAAATAGCAAAAAGTTTAGCCGTGAAACTCATCACCCAAGTCTCCAGCATCCTTGTCATCTCTACAGAGCACAATGTCGAACTTGCTTCAGACTTTTCTATTAAAAAAAAAAAGCATCACAGTTCAGTTGACATGCATCTCTGTTTTTTTTTAATACGTTGTAGATAGAGAAGACAAACATTTCTATAAGATGAGCTTGTGAAGCTTCAGATGACATTACCTACCATTTCATTTGTTCTAGTGTCCGACTCTGTGAAGCTGAGTTAAATTAACTTTATTCTGAACATTTGAAGCTCCCGAAAAAGATGGCATCACGAAATTTCTCAAGGGTGGCTAACTGACAATTCAGATGTTTTAGCTTATTCGATTTGATCATCTATCCAATATACATCCCACTAGCACATTAGTGCACATAGAGCTCGATGAGCTAGATCATGTGTCTCGTCCATTTTGTCTCAATGAGGCTGTGACACTAATTGACCAACCAGATCGAGATTTTTTTTCTTCTTCTTGGTTCTACATAATGATTCCTTAAATGGAGAGATGATATCACTGGAAAGAAAGAGGTTGCACTTGTAATCTACTTGCCTAGGCCAAAGCACTGTTTTTGGTACGCAAACGAACAACCAAAGCACTGGTAATTCTTCAGCTATATGTCTATCAAATAGACTACCGAAACACACCAATGAAAAAACTACCGAAAGGC
>ONZK01000414.1:34718-46842 GCA_900322385.1 Pharnaceum exiguum
CCCCCCCCCCCCCCCCCCCCCCCACATTTTCCTCCTTAACTTCCCTTTTTCTTTCTTTATCTTTATTCAATCTCTATTTTATTTCATTTACCTCACATATATCTTCACTTCTTTGCCTCAGTCCCCTTCCTTCCCACTACCATTCTCCCTTTTTCATCACTCCCAATTGCTCTCACTGAAATTGACGAAAATGGAACAAATAATTGATCAAAATGGCATTTCACACATATTCCACTGTTTCAGTGCAAAGAACGTGTAGAATATAAGGATTCAAATTTGTAAAAAAATTTGTGAACCCGTTTCAATACATGAGATTGGATAACATGGGTCATTATATATTAGTCGAGGGTTCATTATATAGTAGTCGAGGGTTCATTAATATCCAGTCTCATGTATAAAACGGGTACACACAATTTGTGAGTTCAATGAGGATAGTGGGTGAGGGAATGGAGGGAAATGAAATGGAGAGGAGATTGAATGAAGAAAAAGCAAGAAAAAGAGAAATTGAAAGAACTAGAGGGAAATGGGGGGGAGAGGGAAAACTAGAAAAGCATAACAACCAAGGTATCCTCTCACTACGTGACGATATTTTGGTCCAAAAAAGTCTGCAAAATAGAAAAGTACCGATTTAAAAAGAAAAGTGTCAAATTTGGTACATTTGTACAAAAGAAAAGACGTTTGGTACTTTTGTACAAGACCTCAACAAAGTTTGGTACTTTTGTAAAATTTTCTCTATAATATATAATAGGAAATTTACCATTTTGGGTACATGTCCTATACCATAATAACAAATTGGGGTTCAAAGTATTTAATATATCAAACACAGTACCTGTACATTTGAACATTGTACCAAAATGGGACCCAAGCAGTTTTCCGTCACATAAACTGACCAAATTAGGGTCATTTGAGTAATTTTACATGTAAGATTTGTCAAAGTTAGGTCCATATAAGTGCCTATGGTTTATAACGTACACGAACAACTCTGAAACAACTTATCCAGTAACGCCTGCTCAAAACACAAACAGTACTAACATTATAATTGAAAAATTAAGATATGTACATCATCGAATAAGAATACAAGAAATAAAACATCATACTAAGGCTCTGTTTGGCAAGCCCTCGTTGTAAGCTGGAGCTGGAGCTGTTCTCAACTGGAGCTGAAGCTGGAGCTGTTGTTAGCTGTATAGAGCTGAAAACTTATAGCTGCTTTAAAGTTGAAATGTTTGGATAAACTAGCTGTAGATGGAGCTGAAAACATTAAAAAGACCATAAAGGACATCTACTGAATATTATTTATAAAAGCATAAATTTACATATAATTAAAAAAATAATCTTTAAAAAGTACGAAACATGTACAACCCGTTCATTAGAGCTGAGCTTTATTGAACTGAATTGAATGTAACAAAAAAATTAAACTTTTTGTTTAATTGTTTTGACAACCATACACTTATAAAAAAACATATCGTACTTTTTTAAACTACACATTGTGAGATCTTTCTAATGATATAATAATAATTATGAGTACGAATGGATATCATAATCAAAACTTATTATGCTCGCAAGATATGAGCTGAACTACGAAAAAATGAACTAAAACTTAACAGAATTAACTGGACTTAAGTCGTCAAGAACATGCCCGTTAAACTAAACTGAATTGAATGTCTATTACTAAATTTGGTTAAAAACATGCTACAAAACCAATTTCCCCGACTGTATGCGAAAAAAGAAGAAGCCACGTATGTGGAAAAGATAAACTATCTTGTTTGCAATAGGGAGTATGGGACATGGGGGTTATTAGGACGTGACTACTGACTACGTGAGTACGCCAGTACGGTACGTAGTAGGCTACAGACGTGGGGTAGTGTGTTTTTTTATCTTCGGCCAAAAAAAATAAAGGGAGGGGTAACCAGGGAAAAAAATATAAGAAAGCTCACAAACGCTTTGGAACGCTTAGAATTAGAGCGTTTCGAAGAGCGGCTGAATTGAGCTTATTTTAGAGATTATCAGCTTTTTTTTCCAGATTAATTTCTTACCAAACAAAGATTATTGTTTAGCTGGAGATTATTATGAAATAAGCTTTGAAAATAAGCTCTGAAAATGGCTTGCCAAACACACACTAAAATTTGGATTCAAACAATGGAAGTAGCTTCTCCACTATCCGTAACTCTTCATCCTTCGACAAATCAAGATAAGCATCGAAAATCTTTCCTTTTAGATAATCATCTAGACCCGCAAGTAGATCAAGATAAATCTTAAATCCCATAATCGTCTTTTCTTTCTCAAATAGCAAATTAGGTAAATATTTCAAATATATTATCAAAGTATAAGTGCGTATGTTTTTTATGAAAAATTTGTCATATAAAATTCTCTTATATATAATATTATGTTGTGTGTACACTTGAATGAATGACTAATATTCAACTTTTTAACCTAACACAAAAATTTACGACAACTAATTTTCATAGTTGGATTTTTGAATGTTCATTAACTTTATTCAGGATGTAAAATTATTCAATTTTTGATAATTGATGTCATGTATCCTTTGGTAATTTGTAGAGAGAGGTACCTACCATAATTAGAAACGTTGTTAGTGATATTCACAAAGATTTCATTATATTGTTTCATGACAATAGGTACAAATTGTGTTGTTTCATTTGTTTGCTAGATCCATGTTTGTTAACCCTAATAGTAGCTATCATTCACTAGTCACCGCCTTTAAGGTCATAATTTTCGTCTCTAACACTAACCACTATCTTTTCTTGTAAAACCGACGTTTTTGTACTTCACTTCTACTGTATCACTTGTTTGCTTTACGAAAACACATACTCCGTATTATTATTTGACTCTTAACATTATGTAGTCATTACTCTTCGACTATTTACAAATAATCAATATTTAGTATACATGTAGGGACATTATGATTTGAAATTTTTTTGTACTATTTATTGTATCTTTATATTTTTTTTATTATGTTCTAACTTTTGAATCATTCTTTTTGTAGGGAAAATCATGATGTTCTTAGGGTGCGTAATGGTTTGTTCATTATTTTCCTGAGAATATTGTTTTGGAAAATAGGATAACAAAACTATGTTGTTTTCATTGTAAAAAAAATCGAAGAATTTCTATAGAGCTACGAAATTGTACTCCAAGGAATCCCATGATGTTGTGGTGGCTGCAGTCGATGTGGAAGGTCGGTGGCAAAATTGTGTGAGGTAATTCTATCTATTTTAGTAATTCTTTGGATGTGTTTTGATTGTAATAATTCATAAATTTAATAAATAAAACATGAAATTTGAAAAAAAAAATGACTTTTTTAAATTTATTAGAAATGAAAGTCAATGAATGAAAAGGTCCTCATGAAATTAAGACTTGTCAGTGATTCACTTCATTTCCCTCAACGAATAAATTAATGGAAATAGTTTATTCGAGTTGTCCTTGTCGTGAAATAATAGTTAGAATGACATAGGGAGGATGAGGTAATGCAGCCATACAGGTACTTAAAGATGAATGGCGAGCAAAAAATGTGATGAGCAACTGGGGGCATTCTTGTTGGTTCAAGTGGATGTTGGGTGATATATCATTAGGACGAACTACTAGTAGTATAAAAGAAATTATTAAAAAATTCATTCTAAGTCACAACGTAGTGTTTGCATGCTGTCAAGATATTTATGACTTAGAAGAAAACTTATATACGAAGACAAACTTATAGATTTATCAATAGAAGGTTATATCTCAAATACAAATTACTCGATACTTCCCTTCTGATTTGCGTGATATGCCTACAGAGTTAGGAGGGAGAAAGAGTGGAGGATCAAAAAAGGTGTAGTCTACGATGCACGGACACGCGCTCAAGGCTGCGTTCCAGTTTCTGAAACGCTCTGACATGAGAAACGCGCCTGACACGTGCCCGAAATTGCCTGGACACGTGTCTTTGTCTAGAGACTCGTTTTCAATGAGTAGGACACATGGAATCCTTTCGAGGACGCGCGATTAAAGTTTCGGAGCCGTGTCCTGCACCAATTACAGCTAAAAAAACAGTCACTCATATCCTAAAATTTGTCCCATTTCATTTCTAATCTCATCTCTCTCCAAATTTGTAAGGGAACAACGGTACAGTAGATTGATTATTCAACTGTTGACCACGATATTAGATTCCTTGATTAACTAATATTACATTAATATATATTTGTATTTTTCATTTTTTCAATAATTTAAATTATAAAAATTATTAATTTATTAAATAAATAAATAACTCATCCTTGGTTGCCGTGTCCTGCGATTTTGAAAATGTCGAATCCGTTTCCGTGCATCCTAGGGTGTAATTGTAGTTAGTTTAGCTACTGGAGTACTTTGGAGTACTTGGTAAGGTTGGTATCTAATATTCCCAATTTTTTTGTCTCTTTAACTGGCACGTTGCTAACTAATTTTGTTTTACTGTCCACAAAGTTGGCACTATATTCTTATTGTGAAGTGTAAGATTATCTTAATTTTTATTATTCACTAATTTACATAAGTTTTATGGTTTTTGTTAATAGGTACGGAATGAAGAAGGAGAACAACAACCCTTCATTTTTGTACAATCACAAAAAGGCCACAACAACAAGACCAAAGAGAGATGCGGCCAAACGTGAGAGGGATTTGTCCGATGACTCTCTGGGCAATTTTTACATTGTTGATACTGAATCTTCTCAATTATTCTACCACATTATTCAATTTCTTTTTAACAAGGCTGGCGGTTGATTAGTCAAGTTATGTTTTATAACTAGTGCTATGTGAAACTATTGTCGGAAAAAAGAGACATACTTTAGGCTTTTAAAAACTCAACCATCAATAGGAAAAAGTTCTCGGCTGTCTATTCCCGAAATATTTTATTGTATAATATTTATTCAATATATTGCCAAATTTAGCATGTGGGTTTGAATGATTCCGGAAAAAAAAATTTTACATCCGAGAAAAATTAATAAAAAAATAATTAATTACTCAACAAAGTATTTAGTATTTTCAGGATTATTAAAAGGTGATGAAATAATTATGTAAACCACAATAGTTCACTGAAGCTTTGTAGTATCGCCAGAATATTATGTGTGACTGATTTTTCAAAGACTTCAATCAAATAAAAATATAATTATATGTAATTAAGTCATTTTTTTAAAGGCTATTTCATTATTGAATTCCTTTGGTTGAAGACATGAACATATTGGTGTATTTATGGTCCATGTCACAAGTCATTTTAATATGAACAAATATTAGCTTTAGGATTTGTCCTACTTTTAAGGATGATGATTTATTTAGATCTATTTATTTTTATATTTTATTTATGTTTTCCCAGATAAATGTTAGACAAAATAAATATTTGTTACGTGATTTTTTTTTAAAAAAAATTGTTTACAAGGTCGTGTTAGGCTGTACGACCGTTGGAGTTCGGAGATTTATACACACATTTTACTAACAATAAAATAGTTTCGTAACAACGAAATATAACTTTCATCGAAGATAAACTTAAATAATATGGACTTAACCAATTCATGTTATATGCCCGAGTGTTCAACAAGGTCTAAAGTTGGATGATACCTCACGGGATGCTAATATGATTTTGTTTGTCAACAAAGAATATAACTTATGCCTATAGTTTGAGTTCTTTTTGAATAATTGTAAATGGCATGATTGGCATCTACTTCAACTTATTTGATTAATAATAGGCAAATAAGCACAAAGAAATCAATTGATGGACAAGTAATGTCAAAATTAGTTTAGGTTAGTCAAGGCAAATGGGTCATGAGATGGAACTGTATAAGTGAAAGCTAAGAATATGAGGTTGGGAACACATATTATTCTTTTGCTACCCAGTTCAATTAATAGGAGCTGACAGGCAAGTTAAAGCCCAATAAATTTAAAGATGAAGCTGAAGGACCAATAAATATAACCACAGCTCAAGGCAATAACCTAAATCCGTAGGCATGCATCAGACTTGTAGTGGTCCTATAACTCACCTAAAAAGTCTAGAGTGTAGACATGGTGACAAAAGGCGGAAATGGCAAGACTTGCAGAAACACACATAGAAAAACAGTCTCACGCAGAAACCGTATACAGAAATGGAAAGAATACAAATGAAATGACAACAAACATACATCCCAGGAAGCAAGCGTGGACAGCTGGAATCAACCTTATCCTATAAAAAAAATCTCCGTTAGTAACCAAGACTTGTCAGTGATTCACTTCATTCCCGTGAACGAATAAATAGTGGAAATAGGTTATATGAGTTGTCATTGTCGTGAAATGATAGTTAGAATGACATTAGGAATAATGAGGTAATACAGCGCCATACATATACTCAAAAATGAATGGCGAGCAAAAAATGTGAGGTGCAAATTGGGGCATTCTTGTTGGTTCAAGTGGGTATTGAGGTGGTATATCATTAAAACGAAATACTAGTAGTATGAAAAGAATGATTAAAGAAATCAATGTAAGTCACAACGTAGTGTTTGCATGCTGTCAAGATATTCAGGGCTAAGATGAAAACTTATTTACAGAGATGAACTCATAGATTTATCAATAAAAAGTTATATCTCAAATACAAAGTACTCGATACTTACCTTTTAATTTGCGTGATATGCGTACGGAGTTTATGAGGGAAAAAGATTGGAGTATCAAAAAATGTGTAGTCTACGATGTACGGACACAACGTGCAAGAGTTGCTTTCCCGTTTTCGAAACACTCAAACACGGTAAACGCGCCCGACGCGCGCCCTAAATGGCTTGGACACGTGTCTTGGTCTAGGGACTCGTTTACAAGGAGTAGGACACGTTGAAGTTTTTTGAGCACATAAATAATTTTATTAAAAAAAACAACCCCAAATTTGTCCCAATTTACTTCTAATCCTATCTTTCTCCTTACCTCCTCCTCCCATTTTTTGTTAGGTCAGTTAGTAAGACTGGTATATAATATTTCCATTTTTTGTCTCTTTAACTGTTACGTTGCTAACTAGTTTTGTTTTACTGTCCACGAAGTTGGTATTATATTTTTATTTTAAAGCTTAGGATAATCTTTATTCTTATTTATCACTAGTATACATGAATTCTATACTTGTTGTTAATATTTACGGAATGAATAAAGGTAACAAGAAACCATTCATTCGTGTTTACAATCACAAAGAAGTTTCCACAACAACAAGACCAAGGAGAGATGACGCCAAACGTAAGAGGGATTTGTCCGAAAACCCTCTTTGTTGATGTTGTACGACATCATTCAGTTTCTTTTCATGAAGGCCGGGGGTTGACTATTCAAGTTATGTTTTGTAACTGGTGTTTTTGCGAAACAATCGGACCATCAAAATTTCGATTTTGATGTTTTTGTGAAACTAAATGAAAGTCTGAAACACGATTTTCCTTTTCAATCGTGTAGTATACTACACCAAATAGAGAAAAATAGCCCGCGGAGTTCTATTGTCCGGAAAAAAAAACACTTTGGCCTTTAAAAACTCGAACCATAAATAGCAAAAAGTGCCCAACAGTCTATTCTCGAAATATTTTTATTGTATTATGTTTATTCAGTATATTACCAAAGTATATGGGCTGGAATGATTTCGGAAAAATCTTCTTCATAACTTTGATGCTAATATAGCTAAGCATTCCGGAACCCACTTGTTAACATGATATTGACGAAGTAATACTTTTTGTAACTCAAGTTTTATGAAGTAATATCTGATGCAATGTATCATTTTGTCATTTGTAGAGGGAGATACATGTTCTATCGACTACACCGTTGTCTTCTGCGCAGCTCGGAAGGGATGTTATCGATATTCACAAGGATTTCATAATATTATTTTATGACAACAGGTACAATTTATTTTTTTTTTCATTTATTTTCTAAATCCATGTTTGCTTTACTCCAATTGTAGATTAATAGCTATCACTCACCAGTCAGTTTAACACCACCTTTAATGTCTTTTTTTTAGAACCGATAACTTATTGCAACATCACTTGTTTGCTTTATGAAAACAAATACTTTGTATTATTATATTCTAACTTTTGAAAACTATTTTTTGTAGGGAAAACCATGACCTTCTTGTAAAGGTGGGTAGTGGTTTCTTTATTATTTCATGGAATTATTTTTTTGGTCAATAGGATTTAAAAACTATGTTGCTTCTGATGTTTTTTTTTACAGACTTTCCATAGAGCTGCCAAACTTTACTCCAAAGAATGCCATGATGTTATGGTGGCGGTAGTTGATGTGGAAGGTTGCTGGCAGAATTGTACGAGGTAATGCTATTTTTTTAGTAGTTCGTTGGCAGTGATTTAATTTTAATAATATTTCACAAATTTAATAAAGAACATGAAATTTGAAAAAATGGCTTTAATTTTAATAATATTCCACAAATTTAATAAAGAACAAGAGATCATCATGAAAACAAGACTTGTCAGCTAGTTTTGTTTTAACTGTCCACGAAGTAGGCATTATATTCTTATTATTAAGTGTAGGATTATCTTTAATTTTTATTATTCACTAATTTACATTTTATGGTTTTTGTTAATAGGTACGGAATGAAGAAGGGGCCGGGAATAAAAAACCCTTCATTCGTGTGTACAAACACAAAGAAGTCTGCACAACAACAAGACCAAGGAGAGATGTAGCCAAATGTGAGAGAGATTTGTCCGAGAACTCTTTTGGGAAACTTTACATTGTTGATGCTGCATCTTCTCAATTATTTTATGGCTTTATTCAGTTTCTTTTCAACAAGGCTGGCGGTTGACTAGTCGAGTTATATTTTGTAACTAGTATTATGTGAAACTATTGTCGAGAAAAAATCCACACTTATGGCTCGACCGTCTATTTTTTGAAATATTATTATTGTATTATGTTTATTCAATATATTGCCAAATTTAGTAGGTGGGTTGGAATGGTTCCAGAAAAAATCTTCTTCACATCCCAAAATATTAAGAAAAAATAAATTAATTTTTTAACAAAGTATTTAGTATTTTTCAGGATTATTAAAGTGCAAATGAACAATTATATAAACTAAAATGGTTCAAGCTTTGTAGTATCGCCTATTATGACAATACTCCTACAAAAAATATTATGTGTGACCGAGTCTTCAAGGTCTTTAATCGAAAGAATTATCTTACATTTACATAAAAGAAGAACGGTGTGAGAGAAAGTATTACTCCCTCCCCCTTTAATAGCTAAAAAATAATAGGTGTAATTCAATTATTGGTGGAGCTTGCTTATGTGGAGCTTACATGGCAACCGAATTTAAAATTAAAAAAAAAGAGACAAACGTCTGATAATATGGTCAAACGCCAAATTCTCTTGGAAAGTATGGTGACCAATCTTGGATATGGTCAAATTTAGCTACAAACTTGGAATAACAATATATTAGGAAGGAGAATCTCCTGGTGATTAGGAAAGACAATAAAAAAAAAATATTTCTGCCCAACGATACTCATAAAATCTCGGCTGTTTGATTATATACTTGAATTACTGAGAGTGATATTACATAAATCAAGGAAAAAAAATCTTAACAAATTATTTATTCCCTATAATTCTCCACCGGAGTAGCATATCTTCATTCACAATTCCCCTCTCAAAATCACTCACTCGACGACTCTTTCTCTCTCTCTCATTTAGTTTCCATTTAAACCACACCCCCACCCCCACCCCCACCCCTCTCTCCTATCTATATCTTCGTTCACAATTTGTTCAGCATGTACTTTTGGGTATTATACTAATCTTTTTTCACATTAAAGGATGAAGATTCAAGAAAAAGGTCGTACAAGGTAACTCTCTATAAAAGAAAAATGTTAACATTTTTGAGTTTTTGAAATTTATTTGTTGTAGGGATACGGTTATAAATTTTGATGGGATTTTTTTTTTTTTGCAGATTGGCAATCTGACATATCTATCATTAAATTTGAGTTCTTTTGGTAAGATTCGTTTATTAGTAGTAGTGATTTGGATCATTTTTTATGAATTTTTTTATGTCTATAGTAGTTTTTATTGTATTGATACTGCCAGTTGTTTATTTGAGGTTATACTTAACTGATATAGGCATGAAACATGGATGACTCTATTTAGGAATTTGATTTGAAGATGGTAATATTTGGAGATGGTAATATTTGAAAAAAAAAAAAAAAAAATTCGCTCGCATAAAAACAAATTGTACTGACTCTATTCGTTTCTTGGTTTTGGGCATATGATCCAACTGTGCACTCAATGTTCTTATTTTTAGTTCTGAAAATTAGGTGTGCAAAAAAAAAAACAGAATTTTTTTTAGGGATGATAATATGGGGAATATAGGAATACGAACTGATTCCACCAATTTACCAAACAAAAAAAAAAACATATTAGTCTACCAAACTGATTCTCTTTTACACACGTTTGTTATGGTCCTTCCATAAAATTCTCCACAAATCAGGAATTTCATATTGGCTGAGGTTATTTTATCGATATGTCTCCGTGCGTCTTTTTCAAATAAAGATTGCGTACATTCACTTATGCTCATATATAGCCATAGGTGATAGGTCAGTGAATATTAGATCTCTGGTCAAGGCCGTGAGAAGCATACTATCGCACGGGGTTATTATTTCAATTAATGTGCACCAAGTATCCAATTCTTTCTCCTCTTACGTATATCATCCATTCACATAGACCATCCCCAAACCCACAAAACTATCCGTCCTCTATCGTATATCAAGCCACCCGCACCACGCCACTACCCTGTGGCCTAACCAACTAACCCACTTCATCGCCAGTGAAATAACCAAGTATCACCTCCCACACACCTTGGCCATCCCTCCTAACACACATACACCACGATTATCAGGCCCCCTCCCATTGTTGGAATCAATGGCCATCCCAAGCCTGGGTCTGTAATCCACGACCAGCTTACCCCACAACCCAAGCCGTCGCTGTCCATGCCCACTCGATGCTGTCCATACCTACCCAACGCTTCCGCAACACCTATTAATCCAAAATCTTGTAGTTCACTCTCAATACTGATATTTATGGATTCTCCAATAAAAGGGGTCTCAATATGTATTATGATGGGATTTATATATTTTTCTATGTACGAAATATTAGGCTTTGCGAAAGTGGGGTTGGGACTTTGGGCAGCTATGGGATTGTTGATGGATGGTTCATCCATCACATTTATTGTCTGACTCGTAGGTTTCATATGTGTGCTGCATGAGTTTGAGTCTTTAATTTGTGATTCATTTGCTGCTGTAAATTGGGCTTATGATCTTCTTTTTTTTTGTTTTGTGATTGTTTGAATATTTTATATCGGGACTATGGCTATGTGGTGATTTTTGGGTGTTTGGGTGTTTTGGTTTTGGGTGGGGGTGGTGGTTCGGTTTTTGGGATGGTGGATGTCTCTTTTTTTGGTTCTGGGTGGGGGTTCGATATTTTTTTTGAAAGCAGGGGGTTCGAATTTTGGGGTGTTGAGTGTTTCGTTTTGGGTTGGAGGTGTTGGGTGTTTGGTGAGGGTCAACAAATTTTGGGGTTTTTGTTGTTTTGGTTTTGGGTGGGGGTGAGGGTGGTTAATGAGGGTGAACGATGGTGAATTGATGATGTTGATGATTGATTAGATGTTTTTTAAGGGCATTATCGTCATTTTACCCTCTAAATAGACCGAGTTAGTAACGGTGGGTATCTCGTGAACCAAACCGAAAGTTCAGGGATACATGTTACATTTTTCGAAATTAATGGTTATATGGTGAATTAACCCAAAGTTCAGGGGTATCTGGTGAAAAATCCGTTATTGAATTCCTTTGGTTGAAGTCTTGAAGACATCAAAATATGGTTGTATTTATGATCCATGTCATAAAAGCAAGGAACATAAGTTATGTTGATATGAACAAATACTTTTGAGGAGGAGAATTTATTTAGATCTATTTATTTTATATTTTATCTATGTTTTCCCAGATAAATGTTAGAGAAAATAAATATTTTTAACGTGATTTTGTTTTTAAAAATTTGTTAGCAAGACCATGTTTGGCTGATACGACTATTGGAGTTTGCAGAATATAACTTACGCCTATAGCTATGATGCACATACACCTTGTTTTAGGCAAAGAATCTGTGTCGGACACGTAGGGACAAGAGAAACGCGTCTGAAACGGGTCGACAC
>ONZK01000415.1:0-22649 GCA_900322385.1 Pharnaceum exiguum
GTATTTATACTCCTAGAATGTGACTATAGAACTACCTAGTAACCTCCTACTAATCTCTTAACTTAACCACACTTAACTCTAGCTATTAAGTAACATAAAAACTGCCACACTTATTGTGCAATAAGAGCTACTTAAATGAGCTATTAACTATCATTTTCAACAAAATGAAATACAGGAATGTGAAGCTAGATAACAAGTTAAATTATACCACCAGAAAAAACCTTCTCACAGTTCAGCAGCAATTCAAGTGACAGCACATGACCAGAAAGAACTGTAACTAATCACTTGCTTCACTTAGCCTCCCCCCAATTGCCCTATCCAGTCTCCGTGGTAGTAGAAACTTGGGAATGAAACATTAAGCTCAGTCGAACCAAGACCCAACAACTCATTAGCTGACCTACTACAGCTCTCTCTTGCATATATTTGTGCTATTTGCTATGGTTTCTAAGCAAAACAAAACACCAAACTTACTTATCATTACGTACTAACAGGACTTCAAATTAATAACAAGCTACTGACAACTGAAGACACATGAAGTCACCTAAGTGCTGCTAACCATTGCACGATAGTCCATTACATCAGGAAGAAACTCTTTTAAAAACTTCGTTCTTCTAATAAACAACTAGCCTCCAGTAAAAGTTACAAGACCAAGCAGCAAAACACCTTTGCCAAGCATCCAATCAACCTATGCAAACCATTCCTTTACTCACATCAAGACCCAAGTGCACGACCCAAAAAAAATTCATTCTGGACAGGAGCTTCTTCTTTGTCACTTCTTATTAATAATTTTTATTATATCCAGTTGCATTTCTATCTTAGGTAGCCTTTGATCTCACACCTCAATGGGAAACTGTTTAAACTAACAGGCCTTATTTGTTCTTCCCTTACCAAAGAAGCCACATTAGTTCTTGAGTTGAAATCGAAGAAATTCATGAATTGACAAAAGGCTTCGGCCCCTAGAACCACGCAGTGATGTCCGTTGCCGTCAAGTACAACTAAAATAACTAAAGTTGAAGGGAGGTACTCCAGGTGTCTTCCCATGCCTCTAATTTAATTTGATTTTCCCCACATTCCATAAGTACTCCAATCATCAATTGAGCAACAAGGACAAAGACATCCAAAAGTTCCGAAGGCTCCAACTCACAGACTACAACGTAACTTCACCAAATTAACCCTTACACCAAATAGTTTCACTCACAAAATCACAAACTCCTTCCCCTCCACATCCCCAACATATAACGGAAAACCTTTCCCTCAATATTCCCACAAATAAACCTCACCTTCACCAAAAACATAAATGATAGATGAACCAAAAGCAATATGAAACACACAGCACTCCAAGAAAGAAAGTAAATACCCAAGATATCAACAAGGGAAATGAACTACTTAGCACAAAGATCAGAACTTCAATCTCAAATTCATATTATAAAAAAATACAGAACTTTCCTCTACCATATAACTAATGAATAAGGATGATCAAATGGAGCACAAATGAGAAGGAACAACCAAAACTTGTAGATGAGAGTACATACTAACCAATTGACCAAAATAACACTAATTAATTTAACAAATACCCAATTACCCTTGTTCACCAAATAATCTAATAGACAAACCATTTCCCAAATACTCCCCAAAACACAATCAGCCAGTCACCAGCTCAAACAGATAAATTTCAGCAAAAGATTACAAATTCCCAATCACCTAATTCACCAAATGCCCTTATCAACAAAACCCAATTCTCATTTCCTCAAAAGAACCCATCACACCCCAAAAATCCATTAAAATCACAAAAATTAAAAATGGCAACTTTTCAAATACCCAATTGACAAAACAACCTAATTAACAAAACACATCATCATTTCATCCAAAAGCCCACAAACCCAATTCAGCAAACAACCCAATAAACAAAACCCACAAAGGAGAGAGAAAGGGATACCACTAAGAGAAGGGCGAACAAGGTAAATATCTTCAGTAGAGATCATAGTAAGCTTAGCACCAATATCTTCCCTAACAGCTTCACCAAACTTATTCCAAGATCTCCTCTCAACAGCGCGTTTACTAAGACGCGCCTTACCAAGTTTCCGCATGCGAGTGGTGGTAGTGATCTTCACCTTATTACCCTCATCATTAAACTTATATTCAATCACTTTTTTATACCCATTTTCATCTGGGCCTATCACTTGCCTTGGTGGGAGAAGAAAGTCTAGGTCTTCTCCGTCTTCCTCGTCTAGCTCCCCCCACCGTGGCTTTCTTGCTTGCTCTTCGGTTGCCATGGATGAAATGTGGGGAGGTGAGAGAGAGGAGTGGATGTGTTTATTTGAGAGAAGGGAAAGGAGACAGAAGTGAGGAGATGTGTTTTGTTTTGTTGTTTGTTGTCTAGGTTTTGTTTTGTTGGGTTTCAGCCTTTCAGGGGTTTGGGTAAAATGAGATATGGTTTGTACGACGTCGTTTTGGTGTTTGTGGTTTTGGGTTTTTGGGCTTAGTGATATAATCATGGGCCTATTGATATTCCTGTACTTGGGCTTATGTGAGATGATAATAGTAGTGGGCACATATGTTGAGTTATTGAGTAATTGTGATTAGCTAGCTGCCTAGCTAATGCCTATTTGCCTAATAATGGCTTTATTTGGCCCTGATTAGTAGTCAAACATGTTCTAATTCTAAAGAGCTAAAGGGCAAGTTAGCAGCCAACTAAAGACTACCAATCTTTTTGATTCAGCAAAGTTCAATGGACGCATGCAAATGATGCAATGCAACTACATCATCAGCAAGTCAGCAAAGTACAATGATGCTCCAATGCAAAAGGAACAGATAAATTGGAGAGGATCTGTTATCAGTCCTACGTTGAATGCCTTGAGAATAATAAGGGGTTTTGGGGGGAAATAAAGAAAAAACAAAAACACAGGACAAGACCTCTCCAATTACTGGAGAGGATCCTAGCGCCCCATAGCCGCTTAGTTCTGTAGAAAAAAGTACAGCGAGGGTATAAATTAACTGTATAAGGGACTTATGCAAGTACTGCACACAGGGAGCATCTTTGGAGTAATAAGAGGTAGTGACGTACGGAGTAGTTATTAGTCAAGTTGAATTGAGCTAATTTTGAGTTGAGGGAGTGCGTTAATTAAGAACGGATTAGTTAGTACTCTCCTTATAAATAGGTTGAATGGACCTGACTTTGATTTATTTTTTTATCGGAAGTTTTAACCAATTTTGATCAAGTTTGATGTTGATTTATTTATTTCTTTGTTAAGTCATGATAAAATAGACCAAAGTTAAGTTATCTGATCAAATTTTGTTGATTTTGACTAAGTTGCTCACCTCAAACTAGAAATAGCTCAGGGTGCTAGCCCCCCGTGGTCTACCCCAAAAAGAATACTACAAATAGCTCTCTTTCTAATGAGCCAATTTTTTTAACCTTTAATTCTGAACCGAGATTAGCTGAGCCAATTCCTAGCTAATGCTATGTTTTGTTCACGTGTAGTTTTGGCTTCAATTAAACTACATATAATAGTATGACATTTTGGTGCAGTCGTGCTGAAATGCATATGTTCATATATAAGTTGAATGGACTTGACTTTGATTGAATTTTTATACAGATCATAACCGAATTATACGTTCGTGATAAAATAGGTCGAGCGAATTTAACCTTTTATATCAAATTATATTAATTTTAACTGAGTTGATTGATCAACTTAAGTAGTTAGCTCTCTTCTGTCCGAGCCAGTGATGGCGAGTCTAAATCGAATTAATCGAAAGCAAAATTTTAACCGAGCTAAGTAGACAAGCTAAATTAAACTGTCCGCGACTCTACTCTGACTCTGACTCGCTGAGCGGATGAGTACGCCTTAAAGCATAAGCACATGTACAAAAAATGATGAAGACTTCTATGGATTAAAAAAAAATATCATGAAGTATTGAAGACGGCTTGGCTTGTCTAGTGGGATATTATTCAATTAACTTCCACAAGTAGAAAGACTATAAACTTTCAGTGTAGCCAAAGACATATTAACAGTAACTTCTAAACTCTTCCCTAAACTAGAAAGTCAGCCAACGTTATTACGCAATCTCGTTTATCAAGTACCAAAACCCACATCTCAAAAGTCAACCCCTCAACGCTGACATTCCCCATTGAAGTAAAGATGGTCAAAACTCAAAACTTTGTTTACATGAATGAACCTATGGTTGCTTGCTCAGTTGCCCTCTGAGCTAAATTAGAAAGTACTCGTAAGTAAGTGTGAATCAAACCACGTTCCAAGGAGATTATTTTTTTTGGGTCAGCTGTTCAAAGGAGAAACTGGTGTCAAAGCCTCGACCCTTTTTCACCCCGCCTCTGACCTATGTCATGTACCGTAACTTCTTTCAGTCGTGTACAGTATATGTACCCGGTACTGCGGTAGTTTTCTATACATTTCTAAGAGTTCAAATTGTGAAATTAGTGGAATCAACAGTCTTGTAATGTTATCACCAAATGATCAAATTAAACACTCACCTTAATAAGTTCTGTGGAGCTGCAATGCGAGTTTCTTTCACACATGATTATATATTTTACGATTGCGTATCTCTTGTTAGCCATCACTCTGCAATTATTGTTAAATAGTAAAAACTGCTGATTGTTATCATGATATCATCGAACGATCAAATCAAACATTCAAGTTCTGTGGGGCTGCAGTTGAGTTTTGTTTCAGGCATGCGCTTACGAAATTACAATTGCGTATTACTTGTTACTTGTTAGCCATCACTCAGCTTAAGCCTTAAAGCTGAATACTTTTTTTCTTTTTTTTGAAGTGGTAAGGAGTGCCACATAATGTGGCTGGTGAGTCTCGAACCAGGGCACCTTGGGAGTTCGAGGGGGCACTTTGCCATCGGCTAGATGCTCCGCCTTAAAGCTAAATACTACGGTACTTGTGCACTGAACTAATTAAAATGAATTGACAAATAAAAATTGAAATATCAGGCTAAATTATAATTACGCCGAAGCACCGGACCTTTAAGTCTTTAAGGTATAGCAAGAAATGTATCATCGAAGAGCTCCAGAGAAAATTATTACTCAATCATGGAGTCACCACTCACCACATTGCACATGTAGATGATTTATCCCACAAGGAAGTGAAAATCTCCGCAATGTCATTCCAAGATAAATGATAGGTGTCGGTGGGCACTGGCCGGGCAGAATCACGCGGTGGCAATCTCAATTCATATTGGAAGGGAGACTTTTAATTATGTACGGAGTACTCATATATTGAGGCATATGCTATTATTCCTACTAATAAGCTTGCTCTAATAATGTGCCTAACAAATTAACGATACGATTATGTAATAATTCACGAATTAAGGTTGTACTGTATCTTGCTAGCTAGGTTGGTCAATATTTTCAATTTTGGTCTGTTCTCAAGAGACAAAAGTAAATGATGAAAATCTACGTCTAATTGGCATTTCTTCTGACGCTATTTACTTTGTTTCGTATCAGTATAGGAACCTTCTTAAGACCATGTTTAGTGGGAAAATGGTAGTCGGTAGTCAGCGGCCCTCGAAGACGAATTGAAAAATCCAAATCAGCCTTTCAGGCACCATGTAATCATAAGTTTATACTTTATTGGGGGCTAATGATAGTCAACTGGAATAATGACAGCCCACAATTTTGACAAATGCTCATATATTAGATTCTTGCTACTATATGTCTATATAAGATTCAAGGTACATCGTTCTCAAAAAAAAAAAAGATTCAAGGTACATCAAAACAAAAATAGATTCAAGGTATACGAATAATCAGTCTTACAAATAATGGGACATTATCGGTCTATGCATCGAAATAAGCATGTATTAGAGGTATTTACATAATCAGCCTTAATTTATGTCTTATGAGCATTTGTCAACAATGGGACTACCCGCAATGGAAAAGATTGTTCTCTTGTTGTTACATGCATATCATAATCACTTATGCCAGACTATGTATGGTTTCCCTTCCAAAGGATAAAAGGCAGATTAGAGATGCCTTTTTCTTAAGATTAGGGTATGTTCTCCAAAAATAGCCGGCCCACCCACGGTTTCATTCGGTTTAGAAGTTCTCAACATATAACTACGAATTAGTTTTTTTTTGTTTTTTTAGTCTAAAAGAAGGCACGAGGCCGGCGAGAATGAAACTATAACCTTAAGGGTGAAAGCCGTACTATGTACCACTTGAGCATTAATTTTAATTCAGTAATTTTCTGGTGCCGAAAATTTTATTTTTTTTGGGTGTCACTAGTGCCAATAATTTTAGTTCAAGTTCTATTCCAATACGTTGCCTTTTTTGTATAAGTTTAATTTATTCCAATAATAGATTTTTTTGTGTGTTATTCCAATAAGTTTAGTTACTTCACAATCAATCTAGTCCAAGAGAGGAGACCATATGCCAATCAGTTTAGTTAAGTTGAATTATGTTACAATTAGTTTAGTTCAGCTAGTTGAAAGTTTAACTTTACTGAACTTAATAGAAGAAACTGAACTTAACTGGAAAGAACTGAACTTAGCTAAACTGGAGTGAATTATAGTGTAAATATCACAAAACAATTAACTGGAATGAATTAAACTGAACTGAAAAAAATTGAACTTAACTGGAAAAAACTGAACTTAACTAAACTTTACTGGAAAAAACAAAACTATACTGAACTGTAACGTTTAAGTTAAACAAAACAGAGCCTTAGTTTAAGAAAAGAGACCATAAGCCATAATATATCAAGCGAATGAACCGTATGTCAAATAATAAAATAATCACACAGTATGTCAAATAGTAAAATAATCACACTCCTACAAGTCATAACTATTCTTTTTCTGGTGCAACAAGTCGTTACTATTTTAATGATACAACTCTAATTGTAGTACGCCAAACTAAAGTGTAACAAAATAAATCACATATATATGAATGTCTTGTCATTTTTATGTTTAAAAAAAAAAAAAACACGAGGTCATCGGTTATGCGACTTTTGCCTATAAAGGCCATGTTCGTTTCGCACCTTATTGGCAGCTTATTCAATAATCTTAAACTCAGCTTATAAGGTAAGATAAGCTTAACTTTTACAAATAAGCAGTGTTCGTTTTGTCAACTTATAGAGACAACTTTTGGTAAGCTGTATAAGCTAACTTATCAAATAATCTCAATAATCTCATATCCATAAGGTTTCTATATTCCAATAATACCCCTACCGAAAATATTATATCCTTAATAATTAACAATTATAATTGTCCTTTTATGTCATTTTACATTTATCAGTTTCAGCTTGAACTACTCATCTGAACACCCTAATTAGATTATCTAATAAGGTTCGGCTTTAACTTCAGCTAGCTAATAAGTTTCAACTAAACTAATCAGTTTCAACTAAATTTGTCGAACAGACCCAAGATAGAGGATCTTTTTTTTTTGGCATAAAGTAAGATGGAGGATCATTTTCTTAAATATAAGGGGCCTGCTTGTCAAAGAAGTTTAGTGATTTACTTTTTTTTTGACTCAAGTTAGTGATTTATTTATACTGGTCTTGTTTGGCAATTAGTTAGAGCTGATAGCTGGTAACTGAATTTGATAGTTGAATTTGACTAGAATTTGTTAACTAGTTTAACCAGTTGATGTGAACCAGTTGTAGGAGTTACAACTTGTTAATTTGCAGCTGGTTGGGATAAAAAAAAACTAGCTAAACCAACTAATTAGCAAACATGATTTTTGGATATTATCAAGTTTTTTTTTCTCAAACAAGCCAAGTAACAACCAAACAAGTTGAGTACAAACAAGGCAGTATGTATCCAAATAAGCTAAAGAGCTAAATTTAGGGTGTGTTTTGGTCGGCTGAAAGATATGAACTGAAACTGAACTGAACTGAAAAAAGCTGAACTGAACTGAAAAAAACTGAAAGATGCTGAACTGAACTGAAAAAAACTGAAGACAGTTATAATTTTAACTAAAAATTAACTGAACTGAACTGAAAAAACTAAAAGATGCTGAACTGAACTGAAAAAAACTGAGAAATGCTGAACTGAACTGAAAAAAAATAAAGTGTAGTATTACCGACGAACAAAACACAGCCTTACTTGCTCCATAGGTTCATCCCACTAATAGTGAAGTTCGTGAAATGAGTTTTGTTTTAAAAAAAAACTTATGAGACCTTGACTTTAAACACATCGGTACGGTCCTAGATCGAACGCCCATAGTGGCTCTTGGCCAGTTGGCCCTGTAAAAAATTATAGTAGTTCTCTCTCTGACATTGCGCTTGCCGTAAAATCATTTTGCCCTAGTTTAGTCTAGTTGGAGTGGTCTTTCAACTTCAAACAAAAGACATATTTCAATTATAATTCATGATCTGTTAATCTGTTTAGTAGTCAATCATTTAAGCTGCTGGCATCTAAAGTAGGTGCCAAGGAATATGTCGCCTTTTTCTTTCGTAGTCTTCCCTAAAGCCCTTAACGGTGAGCGCGTTTGTTGAAGTTTATGTTATGCATGTGTATATGAATAATTAAATTGAGCAATTGAGGTCATCAGATTAGTAGAAGAACTTGATGTTAAAGAAATCATCACCGACGGTTGTTATACTTTGCATATCTTATTGTTTATAACTTTAAATGATATGTGATGATGAGTACTCTTCAACGAAGATTAAAGAAGGATGCATTTGGATTAGTAGCTCAGCCCGATCACCTTCTGTTTGTTTTATTAAAGGTAACGAAATAGAAACATTAGGTGCCTATCGAGAAAAACTCTCATCTTGTCTTCATATAAAATTCTATTTAACTCAGCTGACCAAGATACATTTTACACAATTGGTTCTTGATTTCTTGTTGATGATGACCATAAGAAGTAATCCAATTCGCAGCTCTATTATCTTATCGTACAATATGATCTATTTACCATTCCAAAAGTTCTTTAGAAGTTCCACAACATCTTTGATTATTAGCAAGTTCCATTGATTTGCGTTTGCAACAGAGTACTAGATAACTAAGAGCTTGTTTAGTTCACATTTCCAAATGTTAGGAAACTCTACAAGAAAGTGTAAAGTTACTAGTTGTTTGATTTCTGTTAAATCACATGAAGTGATTTTCTTGGAAAATCCACTTACACTATTTGGAAGGAAAAATGGAGGAAACTCACTTGCCATGTAAAAAGAAGTTCCAAGAAACTCATTTCATGAGTTTTTGATTGGAAGTGCCAGTTTCTACGATTTTTGGTTGACGACAAAACAACCATTTAGTTGTATTTCCTCCATTATTTCCAAGGAAGTAACTTAACTACATTTCAACCAAATAACACAAGGAAATCCTGTTGTGTGTGAATTGTGATATTAAAATTCATTACCCTTACAATGATCAATCAAACAAGCACTAACTTATTGGATCATTGTAGCCTAAACCTGGCAAAAATTTACCCGATTCAAAAATATCCCGTCTACCGGTCCCGAAAAAATGGGTCATGAAATGAAAAAATTCGACCCGAAACCGAGAAACCCAGTAAAATTTGGGTTGAGCTCGAAACCTATCGAAATGACCCGTTTGTCCAATAAAAATATTTATAAATGTACATTTTAAAATTAGAATTTATTAAAATAGAATAGAATAATATTTTTTAAAGAAAATGTTGAAAAAATGTTAAAATATTGATAAAATATATTATCTAACAAAAAAAAATGTGCAAAACCGTTGGGTCAAACACGACCCGACCATAACTCGTCCCAAAAATTATAAACCCGAAATAACCAACCCGAAACTCGACCGACCCCATTGTCAAATCTATTGTAGCCGCTTGTAGGGTAGAGGACACTATGGTTTCTCTATAAAACATGAGAAAAATACACAACTCCTAAAAAATTCTTTGAAAAATATAAAAGCCTTGCGTGTTGCCCATTTTCCCTCAAAAACAAAAACACCCTTCCACAAAAAAAGAAAAAAATAATCAAAAGATAAACAAAAGAAAAAGAGTTAGCAAAAGACGTAGAAAATCAACCAATCAGTTAGGAAGTCCCTAATTCACTGAAGATCCAAAAAAGATATAAATAAAAAGCAATTAAGAACCCAAATCCAAGAAGGTACCGTACCTACCTTCTCCTGACTGACAATCTGGCATTGAAAGTTAGGAATATAAATACGAGACAGTGTTGAAATTTCTAAATTGTCATCCCAACACAACCCCACTTTTCTTATTATCCTTTGCTCTCTCTTCTTTTTTCTGCTCTCTTCTGTTTGTGTTGTCTCACCGACACCTCCCAGATCGGAAGACAGAGAGAGAGAGGACTCCACTTTCGACCACTACCCATTTTCCGTTCAGAGGTATAACCAAAGGTGGGAACTTTGCTTCTTTCATTCATTCTTCTTCAATGTTAAAGTTTCGATCTTTTTTATGTTGGATCATGTTTTTTGGTTGTTTATTTCTCCTGGGCAATGCTGGTTTTTGGTGAATTTGCTTTTATGGGTGTTAGTGTGATTGATTGGCAATGTTGGTAAGATTAGTGCTTTTCTGGATTTTTTGTATTGTGGTGTAAAGATTTTAGCTTTGCTTTTAAATTTGTAGTTTCAGCTCTCAAATTGATCATTTTACTTCCTGGGCTGTTTTTATTTTCCCATTATTATGGCTGTTCTTTATGATCTGCTAATTTGTGATTACTATTGAGCTACCCAAGTGAAGAAAATGTGAGGGGAGTTTGAAACTGTGTGGTTACTTTTTTTTCATAAAAACAGAAAACAAGTCCCAGTCCCAATTCACTCTCTCACTTACCCTCTTAGTTCTTGGCCTCCCTCGTCACCATTGACGTGGTCATCGTCTCTCCTACCGGGTATCTCTTTGCGCCGTTGCCATCTGCTATACACATTCCCCCTTACTTTTTCTTTGATTTTGAAGTTCGATCTCAGTGAAATCATCACTTTTTTGTCATTTATTGTTCATAGTCGTATTAAAAATAGTTCCATTAGTCTATGGTATTGAGTACAGTTTGTGTGTATGGTGGTGGTGGTGGGAAGGGCTGGGGGAGGCGGCGGGATATGGACTTAGCAAAAAGAATGGATCTTTTCGATAAAGTATAATACGAGTTGATGATTTGGAAATTTATTTTGTGATTTCGTTTGAAGTTAGTAATCTGTATGATGAAATGCGCATTGAGCAAGTTACTGATGACAAGATTGGCAAATGATTGTAATTATATGGGTTTGTTTTGTCTCTTGCTTTCTACCTTGTATGCCTTACCCTTAATGTTTACTATACTATGGCTTTTTTTTTGTTAGTGTTTGCATTCAGTCAGTGTGTAGAAACTCGGCCAATATTTGTGGAACACCCGTTTATAACCCAATTACCCGCGGGTGAACGGGTGGATCGGGTGTGGATGATGGAATAGACGGATGGATGGATGTGGGTGGACCTCCACCAGACCCATATCCCATCCATTTACATCACTGTGCTAGTAGAATCATATTTTATTATCCTTAAAAAAAAGGAAGAAACTTTGCTATATTTCCTGGAAGAGTTTCCACCTGCTACTACTATGACAAGCACTTCATTGGAGTAGTACTTATAGTAGAGCAATTCTTTTGTTGTTTAGCTTACATTTTTGTATATTTTCAACAGGTAGCACATCAATTCATAAGCGAAAATGAAGGCTTTGATTCTTGTTGGTGGTTTCGGGACAAGGTTGAGGCCATTGACCCTCAGTTTCCCCAAGCCTCTGGTTGACTTTGCTAACAAGCCCATGATCCTCCATCAGGTTTCCATTTGAACTTCTTGCACGTCATTTAGCTTCATACATGACTTAGATATATGAGTTTGCTTTGTTTGAATTCAATATTCGTACTGAAATCGAAGCTAGATTTTGTTTACCAGGCAACCAAAATGTCAGGAGTTCTGTTTAATGGGCATTGAATGTGCTGACCTATCTGAGATTGTGGACTTGAACCTTTAATTCCGTACATTTTTGTATCTTACCAATACTTAATATGAGCATATATATGTTCAGATTGAAGCTTTGAAGGCTGTTGGAGTTACTGAAGTGGTTTTGGCTATCAATTACCAACCAGAGGTAATTCATCTGTGATATGTAATTAATTTCTGGTAGTAAAACCATTTGCTGAGTAGGGAACAATTCTCACTCTACTTCTCTTGCAGGTGATGTTGAACTTCTTGAAGGACTTCGAGGCCAAGCTTGGGATCAAGATTACCTGCTCCCAAGAGACAGAACCTCTAGGTACTGCAGGTCCTTTGGCGTTGGCTAGGGACAAATTAGTTGATGAATCCGGAGAGCCCTTTTTCGTGCTTAACAGTGATGTCATTAGTGACTATCCTCTGAAAGAAATGGTGGAATTCCACAAATGTCATGGAGCAGAGGCTTCAATTATGGTGACAAAGGTACTTGGGCATTTTCCCTTGCTCATCATTTTACTCTCAGTGTTCATGGGGGAGTTTTGTCTAACCATAAAAAAATCTTTTCATCTGGTAGGTTGATGAACCTTCAAAATATGGTGTTGTGGTCATGGAGGAATCAACCGGCAAGGTCGAGAAGTTCGTTGAGAAACCCAGAATTTTTGTGGGAAACAAAATCAATGCTGGGATTTACCTGTTGAACCCTTCAGTTCTTGATAGAATCGAACTAAGACCTACATCGATCGAGAAAGAGATCTTCCCCAAAATAGCGGCTGAGAGTAAGCTGTTTGCCATGGTTTTACCTGGATTTTGGATGGACATTGGACAGCCAAGGGATTACATCACTGGCCTTAGACTCTACCTTGATTCATTGAGAAAGAAATCTTCACCAATGTTAGCCAATGGCTCTCATGTCCTTGGGAATGTCTTGATTGACGAGTCTGCGAAAATTGGAGAGGGATGTCTTATTGGACCTGATGTTGCTATTGGTCCAGGCTGTGTGATTGAGGCTGGTGTTAGGCTCTCTCGCTGTACAATAATGAGGGGAGTGAGAGTCAAGAGACATGCCTGCATTTCGAGCAGCATCATCGGATGGCATTCCACTGTTGGACAGTGGGCTCGGGTGGAGAATATGACTGTCCTTGGGGAGGATGTTCATGTCTCTGATGAGGTTTACAGCAACGGAGGAGTTGTTCTCCCTCACAAAGAGATCAAAACCAGCATTTTGAAGCCTGAGATAGTCATGTGAGTCCTTAATGCTTGGGTTAGAGGTAGGTCACCTGAGGAATATGTAATTTATTTATTCAAAATTTGGAATTTGTTGCTCTTACTCCCTCATCTTTTGGTTTGCTTTGCAACTCTAAGCATGAGTTTTGGTAAGCTGTCCCAGAATTTTGGGCTCTGCCGCGAAGCTTGTATCATGTTTGTCACCTGCATTATTTAACCGTCCCCTTTTCCATTTTTTTTTTGTGTATATAGAGATTAATAATTTGTATTTTGATCCACTCTATTTGTTCCATGAAAGTAATAATTTTTGATGGCAGCTCCATATTGTCATACACTCTGTCGATAATTTATCTGATTTTTGTCATGATGGTGAGACTGGAAAACTTATCGAATCGCCTTCATTTAAGAAGTTGTGCAGAACTCGTTGATTAAATTGCTAATTGTCGTAAACAACTAACCAAGCTTAAAGTCAGACACATCAACGTGTTTAAATCCGTTTCGTATATGAGCTAATAGAATGGGTGGTCATCAGAAAAAAAGCAAAGCAGACGGGGAACATATCCCATAGGGGGAGGAACTAATTCGCGATAGCAAAATACAGGCATACAGCTGAAGTGTTGCTTTCGAACTGGGGGAGTAAAAGCATGATCAATGCTTTATCAGTTATCACACACTACGTTACTCCGTACTGCTTTGTTTTTTCTTGATCACACACAGATGAAGGATACGACTTACGAGTAGTAATTTTGTCCCTTTAACTCAACTACACGATTGAAGATGGGCAAGGATATTCCACATAAAGATGTGATGTTGAAGGCATATGCTTGAGTAATGAGAGTAGATTAAGGCTGTGAATGAGCTGCTTGCCCTACCAGACAGTGCCATACTGCCATGTGAAGTTCCAATGGCAACTCATGCCACATAATAAGTATGCATTTAACAGCTTGGCAGAATGTTTCCTCCAAGTAAAGCTTTCTCGCGTATACGTTCTCTTTTGCCGCCTTTTTTCAACAGTAAGCTTTCTCAGTTTCCTCCAATGCAACGCCACCTAGTGAACAACTGATATTCGATGCTCATTCTAGCGCGCTAGTTCACTTCAGTAGTTCAAATCCTGAAGCATACTAGACTACCACTCAGATCGATGGCTCAATTCTCACCAGTTGAATTGCAATTTCAATTAATTATCCATTACTCCACTTATCAAATTTCCTTCCTATTAAAATTTTATGAAATTACATAATGAAACCATTTGAATAGCATACAAATTATTACAAATTATAACTTGTCACATTCACAAATTGCGAATTGGAAAACATGGTCTTAGACAACATCTCCAACAAAATGTTTAATTCACTTTCATTTCACAAATACTTTAACAGTTAAACCTAATTATACTCGATTTGTATATCCCCCAAGTCAATTTTAAGGTATCACTATCATCTGTTGCGCTGGGCCTGGGCCTAAACTCAGTAAAAGGCTCTTTTATCCCAAGTCCAAACCACAAAGAACCCACACCACAGAGACCCTCAAAAACAAAAATCTCACCCTCAAATGACACTACTACCCTTCAATGTTTGCTGAACAATCCACAAAATGAAACAACACCAACTTATCGCCGAACATTTTGCCTTTGCCTTTGCCTTTCTTCTTAAACCCTAAACAGCTAAAAACCCATAAACCCCAAAACACTCCCAAACTTCAACTCTACTCCACTCTCTCTCCAACTCCAAAATGGCCTTCTCATCCATCCTTCGCCGGTCAGCACAACGGGCAGCCCCACTAGTATCCCGTGCCTTCATTGCTCAAAGACCCTTCTCAACCTCCGTTGCCAACAAGTACTCCATTCTCTCTCCTCATCTCCGCCGCGCCGCAGCTTCTGTCCCCACCACCCGCCGCCACTTCTCGTCAGATTCTTCCGCTGATTCCAAGCTTCTCGAAGTCCTTGGCTCTGAGATTGAGTGCGTTGAACAGTCTGACGATATGGGCAAGGTCTCTACTTTCTCTCTCCTCTTCATCTCATTTTATCTCGTTTTTTATTTTTCGTTTTTTTTTGTTTTTGATGAGTGTTTTAGATACCCTTTTGAGAGATATTTTCTGGGTATTCATTAGTTTTTGAAGTTTCTCTTTTTATTTGGATTGAATTTTCTGGGTATTTTAGTAAAGTTGTGTGAGAGTAGAAAGTTGTGATCTTTTATTTAAATTTATGTTGTCTATATGTTTGTTTGCCTACCCATTTGAATAAAGATGTTTAATTTATGAATTTTATCTGTTTATTGATTATTGTTATTGTATTTCTAATCTCTTGGTTTGTTGATTTACCATTTGAGTAGAAGAGAAAATGTCTGGGTTTTTGTTAAGTTTGTGTGATTTGTTTATTTTTGTTGTATTGATGTAAAAATATGATTTTGTTTTTGTCACTTTGTTTCAAGTAGTAATAATATTTAGTATGAAATAAAAAGAACCTTCTTTTATTGCTAGTGTTCGTTTAGTTATGCTATTGTGAGGATTTTCGGTGTGCTTTTAATTGAATATGATTGAGTGTTGCGCTTTTGTTGCAAATAATTCTGTGGCTTGAGTTGCCATATAAAATTTTGTCAATTTTGCTAGTCTCTGTAATGATTACTACTGCTCATGGTTTAGTTGTGTACCCTAGAGTATATTGTGGTGGAAATGTTTAGAGTTGTAGGATTTTGGCCAAAATGTATGAGACATTTGTTTATCTGGTACTTCATTATGGTTTAGTTATGCTATTGTGAGGATTTTCGGCGTGTTTTTAATTGAGGCTGATTGAGTGTTCAGCTTTTGCGGTTGATAATTCTGTTTATTGAGTTACCATTTATCTTTTGTTAGTCTCTGTAATGATTACTACTGCTCATGGTTTAGTTGTGTGTTGTAGAGTATATTGTGGTGGAAATTTCGATTAGGGTTGTAGGAATTTGACCAAAATGTATGAGAAATTTGTTTATCTGGTAGTTCATTATGGTTTTGTGTTGCAACTTGTGAGTAAATATTTGGCTAGCTTAGTTCTGCTTTATCTGAAGTTCTCAATGCTTGAAACATGTGTTATCGTCTTTGGTTGATGATATTTTGTTACAAAAATGGGTTGAATTATGTGGCCTGCAGTGCAATATGAATTTCAGTATATTGTTCTACAGCAAGTGAACTATGTTTTTCTCTTCTTGATTTTCTGCTGTGTGTATCTGCGTTCAGACTGTAGAGGTTCCCGATGACTTCCCCTTCACTGTCAAAGACAATGTCGGTGAGCAGACAGTGACTCTTACAAGGGAGTATGGCACTGAGAAAATAGCAATCGAAGTCTCCATGCCAAATCTTGTCACGGGTGATGAAGATGAGGAGGATGATGAAGAAACACAGGCGCCTTCTGCTAGTTTGCCACTCCTTGTGACTGTTCAGAAAAAGGATGGTCCATTCTTGGAATTTGATTGTACTGCTACTGCTGATGAAATCTCGATCAACAACCTCTCCCTGAAGAACCCAGAGACAGAGGACCAACTTTCATACGAGGGCCCTGATTTCTTGTAAGTTCTCCTGTTTTAGCTATACGAGAAATTGTTGAGTTTTACTTTCTTTATTTGACTTGTTCACTGATAATTTGAAACCTCGTTTGTTTGCAGTGATCTGGATGAAAATCTGCAGAAAGCCTTGCACAAATATCTGGAGATCAGGGGCGTCAAGCCCAGCACTACCAACTTTCTCCACGAGTACATGATCGAGAAGGACAACAGAGAGTATGTAAAGTGGCTCAAGGATGTCAAGAAATTTGTTGAGGTTTAAGGTTGTTATTGAATCTCTGATTAGCTAGAAGTTCAAGTCATTAAAATTGCTTGTAGTCAAGTACGTAGAATGT
Source organism: Pharnaceum exiguum (assembly GCA_900322385.1). Lineage (NCBI taxonomy): Eukaryota > Viridiplantae > Streptophyta > Magnoliopsida > Caryophyllales > Molluginaceae > Pharnaceum > Pharnaceum exiguum. The sequence goes on from ONZK01000415.1 coordinate 16,956, forward strand.
AACTAGCAGTCTATCAGAGATTCTTGAACTAAACATAATTTTGATCGAGGATGGATGAATGTTACCGTATTGCTGTCTGTCTTGATTTTCCAGACTCTGCTGTCTATTTCTTAACATTATAACTTGTGCCTTCCGTCCCTTATTTGATATTTTCCTATTATTAATGATCGACACTAACCTTTGAAAATCAACTCCTATCTTATCATATCATAAGAAAGATATTAGATTTTTTTTTGCTTTTTTCAGCATAGAGCCTAAAAAAATAAGAAGCAGAGTGAAACTTCGGCACGCATATTAGATAAAAGATTACTCCGATACAATCGGATTTTCGTTCTCAAATTTCCTCACAGAGATATCCTATTCCTTCCAAGTCTCGGATTGATTTTTTTATATATATATCCATGAGCACCCAACGTAATTGTATATTCAGTATTCAGAATACACAGCAAGTAGTCAGCAACACAAAGCTTTCGACCACCCCTGACCTCAACAAAAGAATTCTTTGCAACCATGCAACGAGGAGTCACAGCCTTATACGTCTTTGGAGACTCCACAGTGGATCCCGGAAACAATGACTACCTTCCCTTGGCACTCTTCAAAGCCAACCATCCACCTTACGGAAGCAGCTTCCCGAACCGAACCCCCACTGGCCGATTCTCTGATGGACTCCTCGCACCGGACTACATGGCGCGATCATTAGGGTTGAAGTCCCTCATCCCCCCATACCTCAGCCCAGTGTCCAACCAGGAGTTGCTGACTGGGGTAAGTTTTGCCTCTGCTGGGTCAGGAATAGATGGCATGACTGTAGGCCTTACTGGTGCAATGGATTTAACGACGCAGTTGTCAAGGTTTAGGGAGGCTATGGGGAGGATGGTGACAAATTTTGGGGCTCAAAGAGCTAATGATGTTGTGAGGAATGCTATATTTTTGATATCTATTGGAACAAACGATATGGTGCTTAATTATTTTGATTTGCCTAGGCGCAACCTACAGTTTACTCCTACTGGATATGCTGATTTTTTTGATTAATGGGCTTCGCAATTTCCTTGAGGTACGTCTTTTTTGAGTGAAAAAAAATAAATCACTATACATGTTTCTTGCCATGATCTTTCAATATGGAGGTGGATACAATCTTCTGTTTCTTTAATTCTTTAATGCTTTCTAGTACGACCTATGGACTAAAGTAATTTCTCGTTGTTGTAGATTGTAGAATTCATAATACAGTGTGAATTATGACAAGTCTTGTTTTGATCAGTGCTTAATTCCGTATATTGCAAGTTCGTGAAACAGAGTAGTTTTTATTTGACAAGTTTTTGTTTGTTGTTCCCTTCAAAAGTAAGTACGTAGTAGATTTTGGCTTTGCTGTTGTACAAATCCTCTACAAATACATAGGACTGTCTTATTTGCAGTAAGCCAGTAAATACAACACTTAAATTGTTCATTTGCATTGTTATTATATAGTTCCACTGTAAGGCTAAGATTGTTGGATGTTACAGAGTTTGTACAATTTAGGAGCGCGGAGGTTTGCAGTAGCAGGACTGCCTCCTATAGGATGCCTGCCAGTCCAAGTGACCGTAGGGAGCTTACTTCCGATTCCCGGCAGCCACTTTCTGCAAAGAGCTTGTAATGATGAGCAGAATGCCGGCGCTAGAAATTATAACGGAAGGCTTCAGTCCGCTCTCAATCAATTGCAAGGCCGACACAGAGATGCTAGATTTGCTTATGGAGATATCTATGGTCCTTTGTCGGATATGATTGGCCGCCCTGGAGCATATGGTAATATTTCATATACATAAATACTTTAGCACCTTGTTGCATCATACATTCATGTATAATGACATAGATTATTCTATCGGCCGGGTAATTAAGGAAGTATCCGTCCAACAATCAAACATGAAACATTCTAGCACAATGATCTTTAATACTGGTATGAAATGTTTGGTTGCAGGCTTCCAGCGTACACTTGAAGGTTGCTGTGGGACGGGAATTTTAGAGACGGGCGCATTGTGCAACGCCGTAACGCCTGCATGTCCTAATCCAGCAAGCTTTGTATTCTGGGACTCGATGCATCCCACACAAGCAGCAAATCAAGTTCTTGCTCGCACTTTCATGTCAACAGTCATCCCCAGGCTAAGGAACTAGAGTTGTTGCATCTACTTTTTTTATTTTCTTTCCCGTATACTATATGCTTGAGCGTTAAGCGTTTAATCTCAAACTCTAGGATTTATTTTGGAATAAGAGTAGTAGGGTGTAGTTTTTCTTGTAATTTTGAGTGAGAGTCATACACTCGCAGGCTTCTCCAGTTTCCAAGCAAGTTTATTCATACTCCAGCTTTTTCTTATTGAAAGAGTTGACAATCATATAGGAATTGAACTTCTTTATTTTTTTGATGGAAGGAATTGAACTCTTAAATACGCGTAGTATACTATTCATCCATAAAAAGATCACGACCATTGTCTTTGTAGGCTGAATTTCACCATTCTATGTTCCAAGTTAGAACCCATATTCTCCAAATTATCAAGTCTAATTAGTACACATGTTTAGGTAGTCGGATTAATCAACAATTGCAGTATGACAAGATCGAGTCTTTCCATATATTGAAACTGCCCAGAGCAGCTTCCTAGTCCCTTCTAGCCAGTTCTATATCCCCGGGTTATATTCTAACCATGCATTTCTCTCCGGCTTTTCCACTATAAAGAGACTCGGTAACACAACAAATTTCTAAGACGTCTGACCGCTATACAATCTTACACTTGCGGCAAGAAATATAGGTTGGCAAGCAGTGTGACAGTTGCTGTTTTGTCCTCCGACAGAGACTGAAAAAAAAGGAGTGAAATCTTTCACGTAAAACGGATGTAATGCTTTATTTAGTAAACATGTATAGCCTCATAATACGGCCAGCAAATAAAATGATGACTTACAAAGACTACCTAAAAGGCAACTCGGGCGAAGGAGCAAAATAGGCTCCTGCCCCGACAATCTGCACTTTGAAGGATACAAGGAATCAGACGTCAATTAAATCAGAAGAGTTACTCGTCGCTAGGTGATTTTCTACTAATTGTACCAGTGTCTCTTGTGAGCCTGAGTTGCTTATGTGACTTACATCACTCAGCGCAAATGAGTGGCGAAATGAAGAAGCCCTTGAATGAGATTTTAATGGTAGATCTTTGTGTGTATATACTACACCTTTGTCACCATCCACTACTTGACCACTTCCCCTGAGAAGCCTACATAAGAGACAGATATAGTCAGCCACCACATTGTGCGAGTTACCAGAGGGTGGACAAAAACCAGGCTCTTACATTGAGATGTCCAACCTAAAAACATCCTCCTAAATCAACTAGAACAAAACATGCAATATTTTCAAGGTTCAGCATAACTCACCATCTTGTAGTCAATAGCCCTTCAACTCCAACTGGACCTCGAGCATGAATCCTACTTGTACTTATACCAACCTACCAATCACAAACATTAGAAAACAGTCAAACACTATACACTCATCCCAGGTTTTTTATTTTCCTGAATCTGAATTAAGATAGTACCTCAGCACCCAGCGCAAAACGAGCACCATCACAGAATCTTGTACTTGCATTGTGGAATACGGCAGCACTGCAATTTGACATGACCAGACAAAATTAGCAGAAAATTCATTGAGCTGTAACCAACCCGCCAGAAGGAGATAAAAGAGGCAAGTTGACAACTGCTCAAATGTAGTGGCAAAAATAGTAATTTGGGTTTGAGGCAACAATACATTAATTTCAAAAATCAATCTCTTTGAAATGCATTACCTATCAACTTGCTGCAAAAATGCTTCTACAACCTTTTCATCTTCTGCTACTATGCAGTCAGTGTGTGAACTGTTGAGTGTACACCATACCAATTGAATAAGAGGATAAATCAAAAACATGTATTCACAAGAGTGGTAAAGTAAAATAAAAGATAAATACCTCCCATGTTGATTAATATGATCAATGGCAGCATAAACATCATCCACTATTTCCACTGTACAAGCCGGTGAACTGTACTCCTTGTGAAATGTCTGAGTTGCCTTGATATTCAGATCTGGCAAACCACTAATTCTTGGCCCACCGAACAACTCAACTCCTACAGCACAGTCACATTTTTCTCATTTCTTCAGAACATAATAAGGAGAAAAAAAAGAATGACACTAAATTTGTTCAGACATACCTTCAGATCTAAGATCTGATATCAGTTCACTCAAGCTGCCATTCTGTACCAGATCTTGGTGCACCAGAAGTGTTTCCTACAAAACCATAACCGAAGCACCCAACAATTACATAAATGTAACACAGCTATGGACAAATGAGACACCAAAACCAGGGAGCCAGAGACGCATTACCATAGCATTACATGCTGCTGGATAATCTAGTTTCGCATCAAGAACAAGCCGCTTTGCCATATCCACTTTGGCAGATTTGTCAACATAAACATGACAAATTCCATCTTCATGAAACAGAATTGCTTTATTAGACATCTGACATCAACTAATCAACAATAGTTGCCGTCCATAGACAGTAGATATTTACACTGCCTTACCCGCATGACCTAGGACCGGAATTTTTGTTGATTCTTTAATCTGGGAAACAAGTTTATTGCTGCCCCTTGGAATCACCAGATCAATCACATTATCAAGCTGCGTGTGAATTAAAACATTTTAGACCTTGTACCAATATCCATCATCCCTTGTTAACAGGAAGGCGCTCTTGTACACTTACCTTGAGCAGGTCAGGAATTTCATCTCTTGTGGTGACTAGACCTATTAGCTTCTCTCCAACACTGTCTGGTATAGCAGAAGTGATAACCTGGATTCAGAAAAAAATGTATCCCATCAAAGAAAATTTTACGTCAGGAATAGAGATATTGGGCAGTTTAAAAGTTGTTCTTGCAAGAAGACAAGGACAATAGTAGCAAACCTTGTGCAGAATCGCATTTGATCTCTTTGCTTCTTTTCCACCTTTCAAGAGAAGTCCATTGCCACTACGTACTGCCAGTGAAGCAATCTGTTTGCATTTTATTGCTTAAGCATAAGTTTATGAGGAAAGAAAGTGTCCAGTCAATAGGCAACAAACACGGGGGAAATTGCTGATAGTTAACAAATGCTACGGTGATCCCGTTTGTATGGTCAATGGGCTATTATATGTTCAAGTCCTATTCTCGAGAGCTTAAAAACGACACATTAACGTTGATAGTTTGGCACTTCATGATTTACGCGGGCTAGTGGGCTACGGATAACAGGATAAAATGGCAGTGAAAACAATTAAGAACTGGCATTTGCAGAAACAACACATCACCAGTAAAATAAAAGTCAGGTCAAATTTCTTTAGCTGATTGATAAGCAGACTCAACTCAATACAAATCACAAGCATTATACTGATAAAGTTGGACTAAAGCAATATGCACATACATCTCAGAATAACCTTAATAAGATATACACATTTGAAAAATTAGCACTAACTTCTTTAAATGAACTTCAACAATTTTTGATACATAATAAGATGTTTTCCACTGAAAAATGCTGGATCATTCACATACGGGATCCTTTTCCTTGAAAAAATCTATGGTGAAATTTACAAGGAGAGAACTATAGTGTAAGAATCTTGTAATTGAAGCTCTAATTACAAGGTAAATACAGCTAGTTTAGACTAGTTCAATAGTACCCTCCAGTTGTCAAAC
>ONZK01000416.1:0-14322 GCA_900322385.1 Pharnaceum exiguum
AAATACAAACCGTTAACTTTTTTCGTACAATACCGTATAAATATACAATATACATACAAAATGAACAAATACCCATTGTTTATATATATATTTTATATTGTAAAAAAAAAGGGTCAAAAATAACCTTTTATATATTATTTTTGAATCTTATTTTCTAACTTTTTTCTAAAAAATCACCCTTTTTACTTTTTATTAGAATTTTTTGAAAATATGTTTTAAAAAAAAGTTAAAAATGTGTTTTTGACAAGAATTTCTTAAAAACTAAAATAAAGTTTGATCACCTTCAAATAAATTAAAAAATGGTTTTTCGAGAAATAATAATAAATTAAAATTTTTATTTTATTAATTAATTTTTTGAAAAATGTAAAAAAAAGAAGTATAAAAATTAAATTTTATTTAAATTTTATAAAAATTAAATTTTTATAAAAATATGGTTTGTAATTTTTAATATAAATTTTTATTAAAAATATTGTTTTTAATTTTTTATACTAATTTTGATTAAAAAATAAACCATATTTTTTTCAGTATTTTCAAAAATTTAAAATTAGAAAAAGTATAAAGTGTGATTTATTAGAAAACAAATTTCAATATTTAAAAAAATAATATAAAACAATATTCCGTATGTATTTTGGTCATTTTGTATATATACTGTATTGTATCAAAAAACTTAACGGTTTGTATTTTTTATTTTTAACGCCGTTAATGCAGGACCACTGTCGGACAATGTGGCAAGTAGGGATTATTGCCAAATACATGTGCCCAAGTAGGGATTATTCCCAGCTGTTTCCCAAGTAGGGATTATTCCGAGAAAATCGTCCCAAGTAGGGATTATTCCCAGCAATTTTGCCAAAAAAAAAAACAAACACCTATAGGAAATTCCTATAAGTAACATAACACAATTATGGAAAAAAAAAGAAAAACATGAAAAACTTAATGAAGAAGGAATTTAAAAATATTTGACTGAAATCGATAATTGGAAAGTCGTTTAACCAATTGTATTTTTTTTCGACTTCTCTTTTCGACATGGTAATATTTCCCGGCACTTTCTAATTGTATTAAAAAAATTCTACCTTGTTTTACTTTTCATTTTATCTCATATCTTTTGTATTTGCCTTTACTCAACACGATCATTCAAACCCTCCCCATTCAAGGCCCAACTACTATGTGGGCGTGGACTAACGGATATAAAACATGAGTTGTTTGTTGTGAGTAAAATTTTCAACATTTTTGCAAAGTACTTGAATTAACTTTTAAAACAATTTGACCTTAATTCAGAACTAATTTTTTATGTGCCATCTACTTCCCACCACATTATTACCCACTATGTCACATATCCACACATTAAACTGATACCATTGTGTGATCATGCACTATGCTATCTTCTCTTCTTCTCTTAGGCTGGCCTTGTTTGGGAGTTAGCAATTAGTATTAGCAGTTAATACTTAGCAGTTAGCAATTAGTAGTTAGCAGTTTTCACGAATAGCAGTTAGCAGTTTGCATATGTTTGGTAAAATAGCAGTTAAGATTATCAGTTTCACTTTTTCACATGTAAAATTACTTAAATAGACATGTGTTCTATTTATTTTTACACCATTTTGTTTTTAATACCTAATGAGTACCATATACTTTTTAGTAATTTTGTCCTTATTACAAACTACTCTTGCAAAATGCTTACCCTATTAGCATTTTGATGAAGAGTAGTTTTGGCCAAAATGCTTTCCATCAACTACTCAAATTACCAAACCTTCCCATTAGTAGTTTTGACTAGTCAACCTACTATCTCTAATGAAACTACTAACTACTAATGCAAACTACTTTTTGCCAAACAACCCCAAATCAAACTCATTTGTTTCTCCTTTCATACTTTAGAAAGAAAACCTACCTCCACACCAACTAGATACCATCTAATAAGTTGACAACATACACGCCCAACCTAACCACATATTTAAATTTAAATAATAATAGTTGATCCGAATTGAATGTTAGTAGATGCATACTCCATTCGATTTTTTTATTGTTCCACAATTTCCTTTTTGTCTGTTTCTGTTGTTCTAATTTTCTTATCTAGCTTGTTTTTTCTCTTAAAAAGATCACCTTGCGCACCCAATTATTTCCAAAAATTTCTGATCATGGTCCCTCGTTCCACAACTCACTTGTCGGGGCAAAATAATCTAGTGATCCAATAAAAAGAAACCGAGGACGCATCAAGCCGTAAGCCATCGACACTAGCTAGTCATCATATGGGAAATTAGAATTACCATCAAACATCGCTTGTAATTCATTAATGACACGACTCACAAGAATTAAGGAAGTATATTATCGTCCATGTAATTTATGATTATTCCTTTGTGATTTAAGTAAGTTCTATTGCCAATTAACATATGCCCGTGCGAAAAATAAAGTTTTTTCTTTGTCAAAAGGGCTTATGTATATATAAGGATATTGGCTATTTCTTCTTTTTTGAAAAAGGTAACCATTCCTTACTTAGCAATATTTTTTCCAGAAGTGTTCTTTTTTTATCAAGCGATATAATATGTATATAAACGTGTTTTATACAAGTTTTTGTGATAAATATTACTCGTATAAGGTATATGTTTTCTTAAAATAAAAAATGTGATGGAATTTGTATGGACCCATTTTATATATGAGAGTTAATCACAAATTTCTCGAAAATAACTTTTCTGTTTTAATTTCTTAAACAGGGGCAATGTTGTGTACATCCTGACCTCGAGCATCAATTGAATAGGATTTACACCCAATTGTTATTGTTGTTGTTGGAGTTAATCACAAATTTGAAAAGAAATGTAACAAAAAGAAAAAAAATGAAATAATAATTATATCCACAATGCATTTTCTTTTCTTTATTTCTTTCACCGATCAGTCACTCAGTCCTGCAGATGATACTAGCACAAAAACACCTTGACTTGTCAGCAGTTTAGTGCTTGTTCTTCCTAGTTCCAGGATGTTCTAAAACTAAAAACTTGTCAACAAAACTACAACACAAACAAACGGAAATTCATTCTTATTCATTAGAAGGAGACAGAGAGAGAAAGCAATGAATCCTCAGACAGATAAACTGATAAGAAGAACAACAATGGGTGGCACTTGTGTTGCTGCTTACCTTCTCTTAACCGCTGACTATGGCGAACAACCCAATGTTCTTGACCCTGTAAGCATTAGCACCCTTTTCTTAACTTCTTTCATTTTTCTGTGCTTTGATGTTCATGGGTAGTACATGTAGACTAAGATGAATTAAATGACACAAAACCCATATGAAATTTGTCAACTTTAGTGTCTGTTTGTGCTTCAAATGGCATATCTTTGCTGGGTTTTTAAGTCTTTTCTCCTGTTGCTATATGTCAAGGTTTGTGCTTTTACTGTCTTTTCCTTGGTTGGGTGAAAATGGAGAGTTAAATGTTATTATGTGACAAAGAATTCAGAAGAGTGACCAAATCATGGGATTTATTTGTATAATATATTATGTCTTTGTGCTGCAAAAACTGTATGTTCTTGAAGGGTTTTGTGGTTCTGTGCCTGTTTTTAATGAATCCTTTCCTTATTCCCTTTTGTGGACTTGAAAATTGGGTATGAATGTATGATGATGAGTGCTCTAATTATTGTAATGGGTGTGGAGTTCTTTGATATCTTATTGGAAATATGCTATTGTCAAATGATATCGTCTGTGAATTATGACTTGGACAAGTATTTTTAGCATATGCAAGTATATAAGTGCCTTTCAGGCTCTAGATAATTTCTTTAGAATATCAAGTTTTGTTAAAGGTTGGAATGTTGGATACAGCTCAAGTGAGGAGTGAGCTTTATCCCTGTATGCGAGGTTGTTGGTCTTGCTACCTGGTTAAGTTTTTTGGTCAGGATCTTGACATCTGTATTCATGAATTTTTAGACCGTAGGGAATACAGTATGTCCTTGAACCTGGAATGTTCTGACCTACGAACCTTAGCGGCTGCTGAAGGTGACCAAGCCATGTCCCTGGAAGTTGTTAGTTGTTAGTTCGTTAATGTCAGGCTTAAGAATTTGTCCTGAATCTTGGGGTTTGGAACAACTGCGGAGTAAAAGTCCCTTATAATTGATCAAAGATCAGTGCTTTGTCATTCAACAAACTAAACAAGAGAAATAGGAGAACTTTTGATGAATCATAGGAAGCTATGATATAGTTGAGCTAAAGCTCCAATCTTGGTTTTGAGGGAATTCAGTGAATTTGTGTTTCGAATGTTTAAGCACCGAGAAATTGACAGGGACCTTGGAAGATTGAAATTAATAGCGTTTATATAATAGAAGGGATGCTTCAGCATGAGGGAACTGAAATTCTGCTGTGTGTTATGGAATAAATTATAGATTTGTAGGAGATCTCTTTGTCTGTGACAGCACTCTGATAGTCTGATGATTTTTGTATCTGTCCTGAAGGCTCAAGCCTTGTTATGTCGAGTCATTAAACCTTGTCACAGTGAACTTTTTGGTAGTTAAATGACCTCTTTTTTCAAGTAAGAATTGGTAGGGAAACGTGGAGATATTGTGTGACTTTGGTATGATCAGTGCAACAGCAGTGGGGTTACTCAGGTAGCTTCACAAAAGTTTTTTTTTTATAGAATGGACAGGGTTAGTTGATGGGGAGAGGAGAGAGGAAAGCCTGTTCTTAATCCAGTGACTTATTCGCATATTGCAGTTGTGGCTGCAGATCTTATTTATATGCCTCAGACTGTGGATCATGAGATCATCTTTAAATTAGGACAGTAGGCATCTGGCCTCTTTTTTCGTTTCTATTAAAGAATATAGCATATTCTATCAGTGAGAATTCGCGCCCTTCCCCCCAATCTTTTGAAAGACCATGTGTTGCTACATAATGTTTTGTGTGACTTAATTTGAAGTGGCTGTTATGGTGTGACTTGGACTTCATCGCCTTGAAGTAGTGTTCAGCAAACTGTAATATTTTTTCCCCATAACAAGTCATATTGTAAAAAGGTGGCTGTTACTGGTCATGTGATCATGTCCTTCTTGTTGATTGGTTAAGTGGGTAGTCGGAGCATGGGTTTGGTTGCTGTAATATGTCTTTGAGGCTCAGATTTCTGCCTCCCACTGCACGCTATGCACCTGTGCTGGTTGTTACGAGTTATGATATATTTCTAAACTATGAGCCTTCATATATGATGTCCTTTGCGTAAGCTTTTGGTTTTGATTTGCTCTTTTAATTTCTTACCCATAATTGAGGTTGATATGCTCAGTTTTGTTTATGTTTTGTGTGTGTGTGCGAGCGTTGTTTGAGCAATACTTCGAATTCCGTCTCCGTCGGTGTTTGCCAAACCCAATCAGTTTTGGCCTTTGGGATTAAGGCTATGTCGTTGAATGTTGTATTTGAGTTTTTTTTTTTAAGTTCATTTACTTGTTGATGGCAGATTAAGAATGCAATCCTCTCAGCACAACGTTCAGCAAAAGAGTTCATTCTTGGAACTAAGAAGAAACCTGAAGATGGTGACCCTGGAAAGACCGACTCAACAAATACCAAGCGAAACCCTTAAGTTTATCACGTGGGGTTAGTTCTACTCATGAGTATGTGCAATTAACATTCTACTAGGAAGGGAAGCTCCTCACAATCAACGGCGAAAAGGGAGATCGAAGTTGAATCAAAGATATGTAGTCACTTCTTTGTGGTCGCCCCTGTATATTTGGACAGTTAGTTTTGGTTGTCTGAGTCATGTTTAGGGTAACTCTTTATGCTAATCACGTGTCATGTTTAGGGTAACTCTTTATGCTAATCACCTATCTTGATCAAAACGAGCAAAGTTGAATTGAAGGTTAGCCTGAGTTTTTGTTTCCCTTCATCTTTTGTAGTTATGTTACCTGGGGTTTGAATCAGAACTTAAAAAGCGATGTTATAGTACTCTTTAACAAAAAAAGAAAAACTACCTGGTGCTGGTACAATGACAAAAGTTCCTGAATTCTCCTTTCTGTACTAAAAGCTTATTATAGTAGAACAATTAATTCAGATCATGAATCATCCATCTGCATGATTTCAAGACGGAAATGAGAACTGAGAGCATACTAACATTACTAAGCCAGTGAATGGCTACTGTGTTGCATACCATACTAAGTTCAGGATATGCCTTCTGAGAGAGGAAAGGCAAAACAAGATATACGTCCCTGAATTTACGCCAACTACACTGCGCTGTAACATTCTTAGTGCCCTGTAGAGAAAAAGAAAAACTCTTGACAAATCATTTGCAATTTTTCACAGTGGGGGATGTATCAATTACTCCAAATATCATCAGGCGTGATGCAGATTTATGTTTGGCATAACTATAGCACTGTAGTTGAATAAAGAACACAAAAAACTCATTTTTTTCTGAAGTGAATTTTGCTTAAACCATGACATCATAGATTCTTCTAATGTTGGCACACTTGGCAGTTGGCAGTAGTGTTTAGAAAGGTCATCTGTCCTTTTCTAATTTCACTTTTTTCTATATTACCTTTCAATGTTGGCAACTTGGCAATATTTCTAAATTCTAAGAACCAAAAAGAAATTCTCTACTGGTTAAAACCATACGTGTACAAATAACAGACACAAACTAACAGTATCTAACTACCCATTTCCCGCAAAATCCCCTGCTTGCAAACTTCACCACTGTCACACCTCAACTCACCTCACCACAGCCATAAAAAACCCAAAGCATTAATATCAGTAAAAACACTAAAATCACTAATGTCTAAACCTCCATGTCCAACCATAAACCCACCTTCAAACCAGTCCTTGTTTTCCAATTATACCCCCAAACACACCATCAAATTACACCCTCTACACCTCCCTTCAACACCCACAAGAAAATTCCACCTAAAGATCCAATCTTTTCACTCCCCAAATGATCCAAACACCCAAAAGACACCAGCTTTGCTATCACTTTTCACAGCCTTACCTGACTGGATAGATGAAGTTAAGGAAAGGGGTGTGAAAAAGAAGAGAGATTTATACAACCATGAAAAATGGGCAGAGCATAGGAGCTCATTTAGGCATGTTAGGCACTTAATGACATCACTTTCATCAAGGGTGATACTGTCTTTGATACCTCCTGTGATATTTTTCACCTCAGTGGCAGCTGTCATTGCTTGGTACAATACAGCAGTAACTTTGGAGGTTTTACCAGAGTGTTTTCCTGTGTTGAGGGCTTCTTCCTTACCTTACCAGCTTACTGCACCAGCATTGGCTCTCTTGCTGGTGTTTCGGACCGAGGCCTCGTATTCGAGGTTGCAAGAGGGGAGGAAGGCTTGGGCTAAGGTCATGGCTGGTGCTAGTGATTTTTCTCGGCAGGTGATTGCTAGTGTGGATGAGAATTTGAATGATTGTGTCATTAAGAGGTCTCTCTTGAACTATACTATGGCTTTCCCTATTGCCCTTAAGGTAGGTTTTTGATGTTCATCATTACTCTAGATGAGGTCATTTTTGTATTTTCTACATTGAATGAGGATGCTTGAGGGTATCAGAAAGTTGCAACATGGTAAAAATGGATTACAGAAAGTTGCATGTTTTCTGGTTTCTTTGTTCTTTGTTCTATTTTGACAGTTAGGATGATGTGGGAGTTAATTTCTTGTATATGGTATTTCAGTACTTACTTGTAGTACCTAGCACTTGATTATCTTGGCCTGATTTCATATGCAGTGCCACTTGCTTTATGAGTCTGATATTAGACAAGATCTCCAAGGGATTCTTGAAGCAGACGATCTAGGAATAGTTCTCAGTTCGAAGCACCGGCCCCATTGCATCATTCAGTTCATTTCACAAAGCATCCGCTTGTTGAAAATAGAAGAAACAAGGAGAAACGTATTGGTAATTAGCCCTGTTGAACTTGGTGTTACATTTGAAATCTCATGGTAGAATTACAATAAGGTTGAGATGTTGTAATGTCTCAACAAATTGGCAATATGCCATTGGATTGTGTATTTCTTGCATAAAGTGGTGAGAGGTTACATTTTGAAGTTTTAATTTTTTCCTTGTCACAATGCAGGAGGCAAAGTTATCTTGTTTCCATGAAGGAATAGGTGTTTGTGAACAGCTGATGGGTATACCAATTCCTCTATCATACACTCGATTGACATCAAGGTTCCTTGTTCTCTGGCATCTTACGTTACCCATCATACTGTGGGATGATTGCCACTGGATTGTCGTTCCTGCTACGTTCATCAGTGCCGCATCTTTGTTCTGCATAGAAGAGGTCCTTTCTCTTGTACCTTTCACCACCCTTGTAATTTTTATGCCAGATTAAACGTCTGATTCATCCCCTGTTGAATAATCAAGAATCAGGTTGTTGACTTGGTTCTCCGATACCCCAAAGGAACGAAAATTAAGGAAAACCATTCTAGGTTCTTATGACTTGAGATAATTTGAGAAGTATCTTCCTAAAAGGCTACATTTCCTTAATTATAAGGACAATGATTTTCATTTGTACACTTGCCCTTTTTCTAACAGTAGAATTTTTACAGTACTCACAATGCCTCAATTCAGGGATCTGCATGTTTTTTTTTATTGAGCAAAATCTGCATGGTTTTTGCTTATGTTGTATATGGATACTGATATGAACACAAGGAACTTACAAATCTGACCACTTTTGATGGATATGTGGCCTTCTCATTCTGATAACATGATTTCTGCTACCTGCCTACCTTAGTGAGCGTTGTCCTGACTCTTTGACAACTATAAAAGTCTGTAGCTGTCTGTTAATATCATGCGAAATTTGCAGGTGGGTGTGCTTATTGAAGAGCCCTTCCCTATGCTTGCACTAGATGAGTTGTGCAATGCACTCTGTTCCAGTATTCAGGAAGCAATAGCAACTGAGAAGTCAATCCAAGCACATCTTACAGCTAAACGAAATGGCCTTGAATCTAAGCACTCAATGAATGGTCGCCCAGTTTCAAGTGGCTAGACCTAAGTTTAACTTTTTAGGCTTTTTCCTTAGTGTGCCAATAATATGGTGTCACCCTGCCTGCTCTTTTGCTGTACTTCTGTCGCCCAGAAGACTTGGAAGTTCACTTAATACTGTTCATAGTATCAAGTACCAACAGTCAGATATGGCTGAGGTTGGATACAAGTCACCATAGCTCGTCTCGCTTGAGCTGTTGGGTTAACTTCTTAATCCCATGGGGGATCCCTCATCTAGATGCATATGTAAATATGAACATACTTGTAGGCTGTAGCCATATGTATATATAAATGTCGGCAGTATTTTTGGTTGTCTGTTGAGACATCTTTGAATCTTTGTACGAAGAGATTGTGAATTTGTATGTCATGGCTTCTGGTTGCGTCCTGATAAATAAAAGGGACACAAGGGCCCTGCAACCATTCAGACTAGTCTGAGGTACTCTCGTTGCTACGAGATCATATTGAAGTGCAGAACAACTAAAAGGGCTTGCTTCAATACATTAAACGTAGCCTGATACAAACATTCAATAAGGTACATCAAACAACATATCATGTACCTTTATATGGCTGAAGCCTCGAAAAATGGTACTATACCTCACTAAAAGCAGCGACATGCTAACTAAACCACTGTAAAGATGCAAAATCTAAGTGCATCAAAAAGAATGGTTACAATTTCCAAACTTTCTTCCATCTACAATGGATTCATACATAATCATATAGTAATGTGCACCAACTTATTTGCGCTGTTCGCTTTCAAAAATAAAAAACTCAGAGCGCAAAGGTTAATAGTTCATATACTTGCACCTCTGAAAATCCTTGTGCCATGCAGGTGAAATAGTAAGCAGCTGTACCAGCAATCAAAAAAATTGAATTTCATCCATCAAATTTCAAAAATATCCCTCTAGTAACACGGATTTGCCAGAGGTTCCCGAAGACAAATCCTTTAATCTTTTACTTTGAGTTACATTCTTTATCGCTGAAGTGGAAGGAGTTCCTTTATTATCCCAATGTGGCAGCACCTCCACTATGGTCTTCTGCAGCAAATTCTTTTCAAGCCCTTCTTCTAGAAACTCCTCCCAACCATTAAGGTTTCCAGTCAAATCCATCAACACATTGCAAAATCCTTGGGTATTACAGTACTCCAGAATAGCATCTAAGCTTATCCTGTCCATCACTACAGTTTCAATACCCATCTCAGACATTTTTGGTTCCAGAACTATCTCATTCTCTGCAAATACAATAACTTTGCAGTCTTCCTCAGTTGGATAATTAATTTGGATGGCAGATGTATGATTTTTGACTACTAAAATGTTCAATGGTTGGCGAGCATTGGGTTCCTTAGATAATGAGGGTGAAAACGCCTGAGTACTCTCTGTGCACGCATGCATAACTGCATCATACTCTTGAAGGAGTTTGGAGTAATACCCTCCACAATCATTGCCATCCTCTCCTACTAGACCCGAAAGCACACCATTGACAGATAGGGAGTATCTGCAGACAATTTGTAGCACATGCTATTAAACAAAGTACATTGATGTTATAAAATCAGAGATATGTCACTTTAGTAACAGAAACAAAGAGAGGCTATCACAGAAAGTGGTGCTATGGATAAGTCTTGCATCCGTTTTTATCTTGCCAAGGTGCAAATTTGTTAATTATGATGTCAACTATTTACTCTAGAAGCCCAAAAAAAAAGAAGCTTTACCTAACACTGACAAATGGCTTTCCAGTAAGCATTTTGTGGATGAAAGCTTCATTCAGCTTTTTGCACAAGTCTTCCTCAACCCCAACAGTAACCTCAATTCCAGCTTCTTCAAGGGTATTAATCCCCCTCGAATGGACAACGGGATTTGGGTCAACCATGCCAACCACTACTTTCTTTACTTTCGCTTTGACTAAAGCTTCACTACATGGTGGTGTTCTCC
The DNA here is from genome assembly GCA_900322385.1 of Pharnaceum exiguum. Taxonomy (NCBI): domain Eukaryota; kingdom Viridiplantae; phylum Streptophyta; class Magnoliopsida; order Caryophyllales; family Molluginaceae; genus Pharnaceum; species Pharnaceum exiguum. The sequence continues at coordinate 10,849 of ONZK01000416.1, forward strand.
CGTAATGATTACACGGTTCCAAGCTCACATAAGCTGTGGCATTTTCAGCCTGTGCTCCAGCATTCCTAAGAGCAAAGACCTACAGAAATCCACCCCCTGCATTAGCATCATTAACACGCACATACGAATGCTAACATCATAACATATCTTCTGTACATATTAATCAAATTTCAGCTTTTATGGAGCTCCAAGTTACGAATTTCAACCGTTAGATAATTCCTGCTTTGGAGTGGCAAACTTTAAGACTAGAATGAAAATAAGCTTTCGATCACACAAATGAAAAACCTTAAACTACAATTCTAGTTATTACATTGATCTACATTCAGTTATCATAATAAAAACAAGACATACATATCCAATGTAATTGAATTCCTCGTTGAAAAGTACTTGAATCCAACTTTTGGTCAAACCTAAACTCAACAGCTTACATTCTAACTCCTAAGAGCACCTTCCAAATGCTTATCAACATCAGCTGACAACATGACAACATACACTAAATTCTTTTCCTATTGTTCAGCTACATCATAATGCATTATCAGAAACATATTCAAAGTTCAAATACCATACAACTCAAAATACAGTCTAAAACAAGGTAGTAATTTTAGTACTGAAAGCCTTTTTCTTTTTACCTCAGCATGAGGCTGACCAGCCTTGGGATGAAACCCTTCACCAACAATCTTCCCATCCTTAACAATCACACAACCAACCATAGGATTAGGACTTGTACACCCTATTGCCTGCTTTGCTAGCTCCACACACCTTCTCATATAATATGCATCATCATTTTCATCACATTTCTCACTTAAACTATCATCATTTTTGAAACAAAGACTAGCCCCAGATACCCTTTTGGCCACATTGCAAAACCCAAGATTGAATCTTGAAATAGTAAGAGAATTTGCATAAATTTTCGATACCCTTTTGGATGAAGAACAAAACCCAGAAAGGGAATTGTAAATTGGTATTGTTTTGGTGCATTTGGGTGGGTAAGTAGGGTGGTTGAAGATAGGAGTTGGGATTGAAAGAGACTGAGCAGACATTTTGTTTTCTTTTTCTTTTTGCTGTGAGATATTAATTTGTACTCGTATGATACAAAAGCATTGAGCCTGAGTGCCTAACTAAAGGACTGAAACATAGTCCAGTATCAACACAGTAGCAGTGCGTAGCAATATAGCAGCAGCGACACAGCTGGGTTTGTGAGATTGGAAGAGTAGTGTAACTAGTGTTGGCTTTGATGGAGACTTGAGAGGTACGGTATGTTTGTTTGTTTGTTTGTGAGTTTGGTTTACTGGGTTACTCTTGTCGAAGGAGAGGCAGAAAGAAATTCATGTGGAGAGTTTTTGTGAATTTGGGCTAGGGAATAGAATCAGAATTATTTTTTTAATTCCATAGAAAAAAAAGAATTATTTTTTTAAATATTTATTTTTTGAGGTGTTAAATTGAATTTAGTTTAAATTTTGTTGAGGAAAAAAATGTGTGAAACTGGTTTATATACGAGACCAGGTATACAATAATAACTTCTTTTTTTGATGGAAGGGTATACAATAATAATTTATCGGCTACATAATAATGATCCCTCAGCTAGATTATAATGAACCATTTCACCCAGTCTAATATAAAAAACGGGTTCACACAAATTAAAATAGTTTAACCTCTTCAAAAAAAAAATGGTTTAACAATCTTTGATATTTAATTTAGTTTAACACATTAGGTAATTTTGGGTGTAATTTTGACAATTATACTTTAGTTTAGTTTAGTAAATATTAGTAGGTGAATGAAATTAATTGTTTAGTTCATTTTTGTGTAGCTTAGTTCATGACATTTCAATGTATTTAAGTTCAATATATAATCTTTTAATGAAATATAGACTTGTTCATCTTATTACAATTGAGTTTAGTTAAATAGAAATTAGATTAGTTCATTTCTTTCAATTCATTTAATATAGTTAAGAATCTTTCAATTTAATTTAGTTTAGTTTTGCCCGATTCATCGTATTACAACTCAATTTAGTTCAATTGTGTTTAGATTAGTTCAATACTTTCACTTTATTTAGTACAATTTCATAACATTTTAGTTCAATTTAGTCTAGTTTTACCTGCCTCAACATATTAGTTTAATTGTACGTGTTTAGATTAGTTCATCCCATTTAGTTCCCTTGTTCCAAAATACATGTGGTAGTACGTCTTACGATCTAGTAATACCAAGAGCCATTATCAAGAGAAACAATAACACTAAGTAACTAATTAGTGAACTCCAATGCTTCCTTAAAACTTTAATACATAAGAAGTGTGAATATTAACTACGAGTTCATCTATCAAAAACTTTAGCAGGAGGTTATGTGTTCGATTCCTATTATGTGTAAAATTCCCTCAGGCTAGCGGTAGCCACACATCACAAGCGGGGATTAATCTTAGGCTCAAAGAGCTTAAGGAAAACCTCATGGGAAACTAAAAATAATATTATGTTTATTTTCTTTCATATTTGCCATATTTAAGGGATACATAGTACATTTAGGATCATTATTTCATGTAAACAATAACGCTTTTACACATGCATTTCACTTTATTTATGTTTATCCTATTTTTTTATTAGAGCATAATCGAATTGAGATAAACTTCTCCTCTTCGAACCGAACTAGAATTTATCTAGAACTCAATTGCTAATTAACACCCGTTTGTCATAATATTGATACGAATCTAATGAAACTGAAAAGTAAATTTAAAAATTAAGCTAATGTGAGCTACAAAATTGATAAAGAAAATCAATAACCAACAATAGGCAGCAACAAGTCTTTGGTAAACCATAAAAATTAGTAAAAAGAACCGGAAAAGAAAATGTCTGAGCCCGGGTTCGAACCGGGGACCTCTAATGTGTGAGACTAGCGTGATAACCGACTACACCACCCAGACTTTATTGACCAATTTATTCATTACATTAAATTGTTCCCGTCATAAAAACGGCCGGCTTCCTTTATTATTTAATTGAATTTCAATTTCAAAGGAGCAGCGCCTTTCACTTTCCCCAAATTTTCAAATCAAAAAAATCCCCAAAATACTCACTTAACACTGACAGAGCCCTAACCAACGGAACGACGGAGAGAAAGAGAGAGTGATGGGCACCAACTCACCGCATCAGCAGCTAAACGACACCGCTTCACCGTCGACCTCCAGAAGAGAAACACAAAACGACGACGTAGGAGGAGAAAATGAAGACGAAGAAGAGGACGAGGAAAAAGAAATAGAAAAGCTGGAAACACAAGTGAAGGAAATGGGTGAAAAGTTAAGAGCATATAGATCTAGTTTCCCTAATCAGCTTCAGTCTACTTTGTCTACTGTCCTCTCCTCCCAACAACAACTACGGCAACTACGGCAACGTACTCCTCTCTCTCTCCTCCACTCTCATGGGTCCCACCCTTCCTCATCCTCCTCAGGTCTGCTCCCTCTCCTCTCCATATTTCTTTGTTTCTATATTTTA
>ONZK01000417.1:2189-19087 GCA_900322385.1 Pharnaceum exiguum
GGGGGGGGGGTTGCAGAAAAACATCTCAGCCAGCCATACCAGTATATCACTCACTAAGTCACTACTGTGACAATGTCAAACTTATGTACAAATCTCTAATGTCAGTAAGACAAATGAAATATAGAGGCTAAAGAAAACAAAGGTACTAAGAAAGTAAGAAAACAGCACCCATTAGGAGATCTACATTCTCTTTCTCCATTCAAGCAACATCGTCCTTTTTTTCTAAGGTGCAACAAAAATCATCATGTACAACAGTGGCACAAGTGCACAACTCCAATCACTATATGCCAGAGGTTGATCGCTGATAATAAGCACAAGAAAATTGGAAGTGCGGAAGGAATACTCCTAGTAGATCATCATGAAATCAGTTTTATAACCCACAAGAATCAATCCCTCCACAAGTCAACCATGGTTAGATGAAGCATTTAAAATTTGCTTCAACGAAACTGAGAGCACGCCTATGGGAAAAACCAGATCTTGACAAACAACCCTAGAGCAAATTGCAAGACAAATGCAGCGACCAAAACAACCATGAGATCATTCCCCTGCACATAAGTCCTGAGATTATTGGTGACAAAGCAAGCTGAGACGCCAGCGGCAATGAGAATGATCATCCATCGAAGAAACTCAAGCGGGATTAACAACAAAAACTGCAAATCACCCAAAGTAAAAGGTTGCGTCAAGGCACTTCACAGAGGATCCTTAAAGAGCAAGCACAATTTTATCAAACAATGTTGAGAAGATCCCAAGATAATTTGTCAGAGGATGACGCAGAAATAAGGCATCTATAAGCATAGTGATATATAGGTGGCTCTTATAAAGCACAAAAGCAAATAACAAGTTAGATTTTGAATCCCAAAGCAGTACGATGTGATATGTAAGAATGGAGAACAAGATCTTTAGTTTCATCTCTGTTTACAAACCTCAAGGCATTCAGTCCCTCCAGAGAACTACAATACTAACAAGTGCACTGCAACATTTCGAAGAATGAACTCCGAAGAAGGCACTAAAAATTACGAAGTACATGTATAAATAACACTACGCCTAGTATAACCTATCAAAAAAGTAGCAAGCAATTTCTTGGTAATATGACCTGTACACGGCTATAGCCTCTCGTAAAATTAATCATAACGGGATAGGGGATGAATCAGATAGTGAAAAAACATATGACCCGCCTCTATCATCAAGTTGTCAAAGAACACTAGAAATTCTCCAAAAAAAAAAGGCACATTTAAAATAATTAAACGCAACATAAACCCAGAAAAACAATATTAACAAGTTGTCCGCTTTTTCTTTTCTAGGAAGGATCGCGATATGATGGGTACTCACCGAACTTAGAATAAAAATGAAGAGTGAATAGCCCCACATGCACCAGAAGCGGACAAGGCTAGTGGTGGTACCCAGATACTGAAGCAAGAAAAAGAAAGCCAATGGCACCACAAGAGCATAACCATATACTGTGCACGCTGCCAAACTCACGTAGCTGACGTCAAAGTTCCAAGAAGAACTGCTTATAAAGTAGGTGGCCAGATTTCCTAGAGCAGCAATCACAAACACCAGAGTGGTGGAGATCCATATAAGACCATAACTGGTAAATGCATACAAATGATTATATGTTAGAGAGTTTGTAATAGACTAGCAACCAGACAAAAGAAAGACTCGTGATAGTGAAATACTGAAATTGATGTATCACAAAACCATCCCCCATAGATAGTGAACGGAAATGGATAGTTGAGGACGCAGCTCTAATCAAAAGCAGACAGACATAAGTTACTACATCATGACAAAGAATACTGCTAGAAATTTCGATTCAAACTGGTAGCCAATCAGCACTTTAATTGTTAATGCATGATTAACATTTCAGGAACAACCCTATAACATCACGCCCACAATATAAAAAAGAAATGACATGCACTGATGTGCCTCACACAATACCCAATTACTTAAGTTTACAGAAAGTCAGAACTCAGTAAAAAAATCAGCCTTCGCAGAAAGAAGCTATGTTGACCTGTAGGACAAAGAAATTAATGACATGAAAACTTGTGTTTCTTACGAGATAAGGAACCATAATCCATAGTAATGTTCAGACCAATGTGAAAGCTTTGTTCTACAGTATAGATTCACTTGTAAGCATGGCAATTTTTAAGGCGCTCCATTTCTTGGCACGTCACTTGAAGTGGTTATTCAAACAACTAAGATTCATATCCATATGGGTAGAATACATGCAACCACAAATTGGAACAACGGAATACTACTCCAGCGATCCATGTTTATAGAAGTCTGTTTATCACGTAAACGAAGCAAGAAGGCTCATAAATCTCAAACATAACAGTCTTAATCAAGTTTCCAACAAGTGCAGAAGAAACGGCGTACGACAGAAAATGAAAAATAGAGCATGTTATAACTTGTAAGCATATTGAAATGGCAGTCCACTAATGGTAGATCAAGGCATGGAAATAGCTCACTAGACCAAATAGCCCAGCATTGGTCTAGAGTTGAAAGATTTAAATTGAAGAAAAATGAAGTCAATACTCACAGATCAGGATTTGCATCGATCTTGCTGAAGAAATCACCACTTAGAGGATCTAAGGAACTTAGCAAGCGATTGAGGACAACGTCTGTATCCACATTGAAATATTGGATATATGAAGAGACGCTAAACAAACCCTGCCAATTAGTTGTCGGTGGCGGCCCACCACCTTCTGCAAAAAAAAGACGCACACAACAAAGGACATCAAATATTGTTTTGGCAAAACATGAAAGCCAAGTGAATTGAATTTAAAAGAACTAGTTGTTGAAGATGTTGGCTGAGTAAGTGTCGCACAATTTCCTCTAAGGCTCCACCCCCTGCTAATAGCGTTCCAAATCAAAAAATCTGATTCACCATGAACCGGATATTGGAATGTTACAAGGAAATATTAGAAAGTTAAGTAGCACACTAATCCTAATCTCACTTCCCAATACCACAAGTCTACAACCTACAACATTTCAAATGTGATGCCTGAGGCACCAGTTGGGCAGCCTTCTCACTTTCTACGAGCGGCTTTCTAGACACTTACAGTCAATTTCTATGAAGGACGAAGATAGAGAGTCAGGCCACTGAGTTGATTAACAGGCAACGAGTTAACCTATATCTCTACACCAGATGCTTAATATGTGGGTCACAACTCACAACAAATCATTACATTATCAACACTCAGATAACTGGATTACATGACACAATGGTCGAACATTACATTATTCTCACAGGTAAACACAAAAGGCGTTACTTCTGAGTATAAAATAAAAGCCTCAATTCCAATGCAACAGAAAACTGCTTTCGGTGGCAAAAAATCAAATGACACCAGTGAACTAATCCACTCCTATTACTTTCTCATTGACAACTGCAGTGAGCCCCAATAGAATCACTTCCCATCATGACCGAGGTCAAAGAGGCAAAAGTACACGGGACGAAGCAAGTACTCAGCCTCATATTGTTCAATACAAATTTTAAGAGCACACAGCAAAAACAAAAGACTTCAAAAGGGAAAGGAGAAGGACAGAGAGCACATTCTTCAAATACTAAGTGTGAATACCTCCATAGTTTAACACAGCGAAGACCTCAGAATGTCACATTCGCGGAGGGCGTACGAAAATAACAATAATAAAATTGGTATAGCCTCTTCAAAAGAAAGGGGAATACCCCAGCGAGTGTCCATGAGGTTTAAAACCTGCTGACTGTGCAAAATATAGTACCCAAAAGAAGTTGCATAACCTATATCATTGCCTCATTGGCCGAAAAGAAAAACCTTTCCAGCAATCAGCCCCGAAGAAGGCAGGTTCAATAAAGGAAAAAAGCTCTTGGAGAAGTTAGATCCTCCAAATAGGTGCATAAACAACAACTACTACTACTACCCAGTGTAATCTCCATTCCATATTAGAATTTTGAAGTTGGAGCCACCACAACAAGAAAACAAACGTATATTTTTGGAACCTATGCACGCAAGGGACAAGAGATAAAAGCACTAAGATTCTTAACAAAAAAGGATGCAATATTTGTATCAGGAAACCAAAGGAATACTTTTTCACGACTAGAATTCATCTTGCCAAGAATCACAAAACCCGATTGTATACTTTCAATTTTCAAACCTCACTCAACACTCAAGCAGTCTCTTTAAACATTTCTCAGGTTTAAAAAACACTGGATAGCTTACCACTCGAACTTGCAAGATTCTGATATCCTGGTCCCCTGTCTCCGTCTGGCTTTGGAGGATATATCTGTAACCTTGCTTCAGGAACTGCACAGTCAAAAGGATCAAATGAGCAAATATTTTGTCAAACCAACAAAATCGAGTAATCAAATTGTATACTACCTCCATCTGTTGGTTTTCACCAAATTTAAGACTCAAAACTAGATGACCAATTACACATGGTGGTCGCTACTCGCAATACACTCATACATTACACAGTTGTCGTTACACTTACCGGCAAACGTACCACCTGACTTCTCTTCAGCTACTACAGCCTGATAACAAAAGCAATTCAATCAGCACTTACACAATCGAAATTCAAAGAAGGGGCCGCGCGGGTTAACAAAAGCTATTTTACGAGAAGTCGACACCTGACTTCTCGTAAAATAGCACTATCTTCTTCATCTCAAATTAGTTACCAATTCCAAGTCAAAATAACAAAGATACCCTTGAATATCAGGTTGAGTCAAGAGTGCAACTAAAACTTAAAAAGGGCATGATCAAAAGTTCAACATCAATCTAAGTGACAACTAATTGCAAAATTGGACAAGTGACTTGGGACAAATTGACTATCATCAAACACAAGCATTGTATATTCATTACCAAAAGAAGCTAAATTTCAAAATCAACCTAACACAATCTTCTCAAAGATTCAATCTTTAGTTTCCAAAATAATTATCTAAGCAATAAATTTCACAATCATCTTTCTCAACAAAAAATATATCTTTATAACCAGAAATAAAAATAATTAATCATAATCAATTAAGCACTATCACCCAAGAAACAACAAGTAAAACAATTAAAGAAAAAAGGGGTAACAACAGATCATGAAAAATTGACAACGGGATCAAAAAGTCAGCTGCTTTTGCAACAATATGAGATACCCAAAAGAAAAGGCAGAAAAAGGGGAAATAATATACTATCTGACTATCATACTAAAAAGAGATTTAAGAAGATGAAAGAGGAGAGGGGAAACGTACAGGGACTGAGCCAAGTAAGTGGCTGGTAGGGAGATTATTGTAAGGTGAATCTTCCATCGTCAAGGTCAAACCTTCTTAGCATGTATGTAAAAGAGGGTTGGTAGTTTTGACAAGGAAAATGATTTTTAAGAAGTAAAAGTGGATGAAGGTTGGTTGTTGTTGTAGGGGATGAAGATTGCCAGATGGGTTTTGGTTTTGAATGGCTAAATGAATGGCTTTTGCGTTGGTTATGTCGAGGGAGAAGAGAGAGAGTGGGATGCATTCTTTAATGCACGGGGAGAAAAGGAGGGGGGAGGGAAAGGGAAAAAGGGATTGAAGGGAAGTGTCTGAGCCCGGGTTCGAACCGGGGACCTCTAGTGTGTGAGACTAGCGTGATAACCGACTACACCACCCAGACTTTGTTGATGGAGAAAGTACAGTTTTTTCTGTTGTTAGATCAATAAACCTCACTGGGTTGCCAATTAGTATGTGACCTAGAAAACTAGAGGTTAGAGATTTGAGGAAAAGGTTTGCATAGGTAGATACCTTGCGCCATACACCTTTTTGTTTTTTCTTATATTATGAATTGTAATGCAATTATTAAAGGTTCAATAATGGTACCGAGTTATACATTACTTTAGGGGTGGTAATTTCAATTACCACATAAATTTTGATGTGTGTTTATTCATGATATTTGCCACACTTTTTTATCATTAAAAAAAGGGGTTCCATCCTTCAAATTTGCAGTGAAAATATTTCACAAACATAGTTATATTGAATATATCAAAATTGTGGAAGTATAACAGATATTAATGACGTAACAATATTATATGATTCTTATATGTTTTAGTTTCTTACTAATTTAAAGGTGTTAACTCCCTGGGATGGGATTCCCTTTGTAATTTTGAAAAAAAAAAACAATAAAAAGTTAATGAAATGTGGTCAGCCATGTTTTGTAGGTAATAACTAATAAGCATTGATCTCAAAAAAAAAAAACTAATAAGCATTGGCTATTGCCAACTGTTTGACACGTTGGCCAAGTTTTGTACTATCACCCCTTGACTATATGTGGATAGCTAATTGAACTACATCTTCCCATTTAAAAGAAAAGTAAAAGGAATCAGACAATAAGAAGAAATAGGTCTATTTGTTGGCAGGGTGTTTTTTATTTATTTTTAGAACAACGGTAGGTGAATTGTTGGAAATAAAGAAACTTTAGCCATGTTTGTGCAGCATTTAGCAAATGTTAGCCACTTAGCCATGTATCATGGGTGGGTGGTCCTCTTGCAAACCTTTTCGATTTGCAAATGTAGCCAAAAAAGAATTCGTGTACCTGGGGGCGGTTGGAATTGGAACAAATGAATGACCAAAAATGAAATCTACATTTATGTAGATCATCGTATGTTCATAAGTTTTGAGATTCCTGTGTACATGTGCTATAGACCTATTGTTCCGACGGTACTAAAGAGATTCTCCATTAACTATTAAGCTAGATTGTACACATAATCATTAAGGCAGTCATAGATCATTTTCGAATTATATTGATCATTGCAAGATTAGAAAAAGAACAAGACCCTTTATAAAATATACTCGAAGGTTTCCTCCATCATTAATCTGTTACATTGCGTGCAATGACCTCTCCCATTGTGACGTCCGAACAACAAAATCTACACATACGAATGGATCAGTAGTTCAGTACTCAGTAGCTATAGATACGAGTATTTAATAGATCATGTCAAAGTATACTGATTTGAATTAAATACTGTCGAACTTACAACTTAAAATTGGTGAGAACAAGTCTAGAGAAGGTGCCAATAATAATCAATTAATCATAGATCATGATCACGACCTTTCTTGAGCTGGCTTGCTTGGGTCTTTTTCTCGTGCTTAATTATAGGAGCATACTTGTCTACAAGTCTAAGTCTTGCAGCACAAATACTCCACCCATAACAACACCAATATGCTCCATTAATAATCTTGTTTTCTTTAATTTTCCTCCACAACCATGACTAGTTCATCTCTTCTCTACTTCATTCTCTTCTTCCTCTTCACACAAACATCTCCCACAACCTCACAAGACCATGCTCATGATGATGATCATGCAAACCTTTACTTCTCCAAAACCACACTTTTCCTAGACTACCAAAAAATGCTCCAAAGCTTCAAAATCTTTATCTACCCTACACAACAAAGAGACCTCAACTTCACACCCTCTACTCCACTCTCTTTCTTCTACAATTCTCTTCTCTCAAGTGATCATCACTTCATTACAAACGACCCAAACGAAGCTCATCTCTTCTTCTTACCTTTCCCTCCTCAGTCAAGCCGCTCCCTTGTACGAGTCATCCAAACTGTCCGCACTTCCTACCCCTACTGGGACCGTTCTCTTGGAGCTGACCACTTCTATGTATCTTGCCACGGTGTAGGTTTCAGCTCGAGCCGAAACGTCGTTGAGCTGAAGAAAAATGCCGTCCAAGTTTCATGCTTCCCGTTGCCCGCGGGTGAGTTTATCCCTCACAAGGACGTTACTCTTCCACCATCACTTACCACTACGTCAACGTTATTTCGTACTGGAGGACTACTAGATCAAGGGTAAGAACAAGAAAACTATCTTTGGCTAGGAACAAAATATTGAACTTTCATGCGAGTCGAAACGTAAAATACTGTCTAAAGTAAAAATCAAATTTAGATGGAGATATTATTCGATTATTTGACTCAGTAATAAGTTTACAATAAATTATTGAAGCTTAGACTTTTATAAAACAGAGTATGTGATTTTTCTTGTATATTTCAGTTTGATTTTCAACATAAGTGAGTTTGTTAATTAGGACTGAATTGAATTATTAGTTAATTATTTCATCACTCCATTGCTTTTCAAAACAAATCTTAGTATATGACTCTTGTGAAACTAATTAGTGCATGATGAGTTTTTTTTTTTTTTTGAAATGCAAATATTACGTTTTGGTATCGGTATCATAAATTATCAAGCATACAAGATTATAGATGAATTGAGCTAAACTTTATTGAGCTGAAAATAATTCGAAAAGAGCAAGGTTCAATGTTGCTTGTTCCAATTTGATTTGATTTATTACTATTGGTCAATAATAATTTCAAGACTTGGTCTATATACTTATTATTAGTTCACTTGATTGGGACCTTTTTTCAATTACAGATCAATCTAGATTAATACGGAGTATAATTTAGTCAATTACATATTTACATATGAAGGTACACATCCAAAAGTTGTTTAAGTTGCCAATATTGTATTACTATACATTCATGTATATCTTGTAAAATAATTTGTTGGGGGAGATAGAGTCGTTTAATTGGTACATGTACACCTTTAACCTTTGAGCGGCAAGTCTTTGATACACCGGGTGTCTCCTCTCACACACAAAAAAGAAAAGAAGTAGTTGTGTGTTATGAGAACTGAATTAAGTTCCCCCATAAACAAAAAAACTCAATTCATTTCAAATTTGTTAACAGGCGTTCGCCTGGAGATGGTAGCCACTCCAAGAGCCACCTTGGATATTGGAGGTATAATAATGATGATCAAGCGCATACTGTGCCAGAATTACTCACTAAATTGAAAGATGATCAAGATTTCCTACTTGAATTTGATCCATCAAATGAAGCTGAGTACGTAGAAAGACTTCGTAGTAGCAAGTTTTGTCTATTCGACTACAATGAGGGCGAGGTGGAGGGATTGAGTGTTGCGCTAGCTAATGGGTGTGTCCCTGTGGTGATCGCTGACCGTCCGATACAAGACTTGCCCTTGATGGACGTGATCAAATGGTCAGAGATTGCTTTGTTCGTAGGATCGTCGCACGGTGATATCAAAAGCTTGTTGAAGCGCACTTGGGAAAGTGGCACGCATGAAAGGATGAGGAGTTTGGGTGTGGCTGCGGCACACCATTTTGTGTGGCATGATACGCCTCAGCCGTATGATGCATTTTATATGGTGATGTATCAGCTGTGGCTTAGACGACATGCTATAAGATACGCAAGATGGGAAGGTGATGATATTGATAAGTTGAATGAACAATGACGGATGTAAACGTATTGCCAAATTGCATCAAGGTTAGAATATTCAAATTAGATGATGATGAGTGACTGAGTGTAGTTCCAAGTATTGAATGGGACTATGATCGACATTGATAGTGATGTTTCGTGTAGTCAACTTATTTCAACATCAGTGGACAAAGATTCTAAAACTGTAATGCTTTAGAAATCGATGGAAATGTGGAATGTATTTATTTTTTTCCAATGTAAGTTTTAGATGTGTAATGTGCACTTCTGCAGGGATGGGGGAATTGTGTTAATGTACGGTTAGGAGCAACTTATATGCAGGGATGATGTCGAACTACTCGAATTCGACTTGGTAAAAGGTTAGCTTGAGTGAGCTCGAGCTTGTTTCGACATCTTTGATGAGCCGAGTCGAACTAGCCACAATTCAACTCGGAAGGCTATGAGCTGCTTCGATTTATGCTATTTATTTTAATTTTAGATAAATATACATTTACAGAGATAAATATTATAGTCATATTTATGTCAATGTAAGGTTTCAAACTCGTATTATAATAGACTTGTGTTACGTGAATTACTATACTACAGTGCTTTCATTTTATTTTGTATAGTACATATAATGTACTACCAAAATGATATTACAAATCAATTGTATTGAACAAAATGTCACAAGTTCAAAACAACTACATAAGTTTAGCATACGAGATTATGATCTTTGTGAGCTTCAAGGTCAAGTTTGGAAGCTTTTTCCGAGACCGAGTTTGAGCCGAGTCTACTTAGGCAATGTTTTGTTCATTATATTTCAACTTTTTTCCGTCTTCAATCTTTTTCAATTCAATTTGGATTCTTTTACACAAACAAAACACACCGTTAATCATCTTACGAGCCGGATTGAAATTGAAAACTTACAGAAGTAATGAGCTCAAGTGCTTATGTCGAGCCTATTTATAAGCCAATCCGAGACTACCCAAGCTAAGGCTCGGCTCATTACCACGTGTCAGTCTGTCACGAAACTCAAGATTTTGTCTTTTTGAGCCTACTCTACTCCACTCCACTCCACTCTCTTTCCAGTCTCCAGTCCACCAAACCTCACACTGTCACACAAACACAGCCAACCCAACCCAACTCAACGCAAGCCCCATATTCTCATCCTCTTTATCGTTTTTATCTTTCTCTTTATCAAACAGTATCTAACTTACAATCATACATGCACTTTCTCTGATTAAAACACTACTTCCCTTCTCCCACTTCAAACTCTTACGCTATATCCACCATGTCAGAAGGTACCACTCTTTTTTTCACTCATTTCCCATCTTAAATGATTAAATTTCATTCTGGGCAATCATATTTTCCAACAAAAGATATCAAACTCACATAAAGATTTAATCTTTTTCATGTTTCTGATCTGGGTTTGTGTTCATTTAGCTTATTATGAAGCCAATGATCATATTCAGTGTTACCCTGATTAAGAAACTGATGAAAACCAAAGATGACATTTTTTCATTGGTTTTGATGATATAGGGAATGAAATGGTGTCTCCCTATGAAGAGGCAATGGATGCTCTGTCTTCTTTGATCACAAAACGGACACGTGCTGATAAGAGTAACAGTGGTGATCGTTATGATCTTCTTTTTGATTATATCAAGGTGGTAACCACATTTATTTGATGATGATTATAATGTTGTTTTTGGATACTCCCTCCGTCCTCAATTAAGTGTCATTTTTAACCATATTGCAAATATTAAGAAAACATCATTTATTGATCATTGTAATCAACAAAAAATAAACTTTTCCCGACTTTACCCCTAATTAATATAGTGTGCCTATTTTTATAATTTGACAACATAATAAATGTTGGGGATAAAATAGAAAATTACTTTAGAATGGTAGTTAAATATGACATAATTTTGGGACAAAAATATTCACAAAAAAGGACATTAAATTGGGGACGGAGGGAGTATGAATTAAGGTGGTGAGTTTATTTATTTGGGTTTGTGCAGATATTGGAGTTGGAAGAACCAATTAATCAGTTGAAGGTCATTCATGTGGCTGGCACTAAGGGAAAGGTATTCTACTTCATCTTGTCTCTTTTAATGCAAATTAAAGTAATAGTAGCTTTGTTTAGTTTCCATCACTTGTAGGTGGAAAAATGATGCTACGTATGTTTTGACTAGTTTTAGGAATTTGCCTTCCTTTGGACTCAAGTAGTGAGTTAGGGCCTTTTTTTCAGTTCAGCTCATAACTTGCGAACGAAAAAAGTGTTGATCGCGATATCCATTCGTATTTATTAGTATATCATTGGAAAGATCCAAGTAGTTTGATAAACTTACAATTTTGATATGATTTTGATAATTGATTGAGCGTCAAAACAATTACACAAAAAGTTCACTTCAGTAAATTTCAGCCCTAAAAAACAGGCCCTTGTAGGTGGAAAAATGATAACTTTTGACTTCGTGAATTTGCTATCTCTTGGACTTGTGAGTTGAAGGTGACTACAGTGATCTATGTAAATATCATGCAATATGATTATTGATGCGTGGAGATGCTAGGGAGGTGAAAATTTGATAAATTGATCATGTACTATTTCAGATTATCAGGAATTGTTTTTTTTTTTTTTGTGTTTACTCTTGTTCCTAGTGGAATAACGGTATTGAATTAATATTTATGGTGCAATGCTTCCTATGTTTGGTTTTGTAGGGATCAACATGCACATTTTCTGAGTCAATATTACGCAATTGTGGTTTCCGCACTGGGCTTTTTACTTCTCCTCACCTCATGGATGTCCGAGAAAGATTTCGATTGGATGGGTGAGTGTTGTTTTTAGGCTTGTTCCTATTTTTACGTCTGCTTTTTGTGTTGCAAGTTGATCATTATGTTGGGGATGATAAGTATAAGGTAGCTCATGGTACCCCTCCAAAAAAAAAAAGGTAGCTCATGGAAAGTGAAGTGTGCATTGCACGTTGTTGATGTCTTTTGCAGTGTCGAGATATGTGAAGAGAAGTTTTTGGCATACTTCTGGTGGTGTTATGATAAGCTGAAGGTACTATTTTGTTTCTTTGATCACAGATCTAATTGTGCTTCATATGTTACCCTTGGTCGTCTTTTATTGTTGTATGTTTTATATGCCTACTACTAATGGAAGTGTGATGACTGGGTTTGTGAGTGTTGGATGAATCGCGGTGCATTTTCTTTTGTAGTTTTATTTTTTCATGGCCATCCGTTTAAACATGTTCCAAATGGTATTAATGATATAGATTATGGTTCAAGAGATACTTTAGATTATCCTGGTGCTCGTGATTGCTGCTCT
The DNA here is from genome assembly GCA_900322385.1 of Pharnaceum exiguum. Classification (NCBI taxonomy): domain Eukaryota; kingdom Viridiplantae; phylum Streptophyta; class Magnoliopsida; order Caryophyllales; family Molluginaceae; genus Pharnaceum; species Pharnaceum exiguum. Next base: position 14,711 of record ONZK01000417.1, read on the forward strand.
CGTCGAGGGAGAAAGGGAAAGTTTGTGGGGGGTCTTGAGTTCTTTTACCTATCTCCAAAGCGTGAAGTTCTAGTTATTTTATCGCTTTATCACTAGTGATAAATTTCTTCGATTTCTCTGATTAGGAAAAATGTACGGATGATATACCAATGCCTACATATTTTCGGTTCCTAGCTCTGCTTGGCTTCAAGATATTTACTGGAGAGCAGGTTGGTAAAAAAATGTCTCGTCCTCTATCAATTCCACTACTTAGTCTTTTGTGTTAGCACATGATGGGGAACTGATCCAGTAATCATTATCACTAAAGAATTGAGAATCCATAATGCAAGTGAATATCCCCCTCTTGCAGGTGGATGTTGCCATCCTGGAGGTTGGTTTGGGAGGAAGATTTGATGCTACAAATGTGGTATGCCTATTTTTTTTTTCTTACTTACATTTCTTCTGTGATGGGACTTTATCTGGTATGTGGTAACAACTGTTGTCTCCTATAGGTTAAAGCGCCAATCGTATGTGGTGTATCCTCCCTCGGGTATGATCACATGGAAATTCTTGGTTAGTGATTTATCGTCATATGACAAATATGTCTGTGTTTTTATTTTATTTTTGTGTCTCCATGGTTGCAACTTGGACGTTATTGGTTGATTGTTAGAATGGGTTCCCTTCATAGTTTAAGTTGAAATTGGAAGAGATGAAGATTGTTGTAGCTCTACTGATTTCATAGTGTGTTATACTTATTCCAGTTTCTGAATCTAGGGCCAAGAATGATGGTTAAGCTACTTTAAAGCATGATCTTATGATAGTGACCGATAGATTACTATATGCAGGACTGAAGGACATTACTTAAGTTTTGCAAATTAGAAAATTTTAAGGTAATTTCACTGTTTATGGTAGTATAGTGTACTTACTCTAATGATCTTTGATATTGTGTGACTTGAGATAAAGAAATTAGTCCCATTGACCTTGCTGTTCTGTTGGGTTTGTTGGCTAGAGCCCTAGAGAATTTGACCAAAATAATCCTTTAAGGTTCTATGACTTCTATCAGTATGGTCCTTGAAAGATTGGTGCACAGGACCTCTAGAAAGAGGTCTCAACTAAGAAAGAAAATTTGTGAATTATACGAAGTTGACATTTTTCATTTTTCTGTTGTTGGACACTAGTGGTAATTGTTTGTCAGCGGCTTTTCATCTGGTTCCTTTAAGCTTATTTGCTTCATTTTGTTGCAGGGAACACTCTTGGACAAATTGCTGGAGAAAAGGCTGGCATTTTTAAGGTTTCCCTCACATAAGGATTTCCTCCGAATGTCCATGTGTTAGCTTCTGTAACTAGGCTGTCTAAATTAGTTCAACACTTGTCAGTCTGCTGTCCACAACAACTCGTTTTACAGTCTCTGACATTATTCATTGCCAGGAAGATGTCCCTGCTTTTACAGTACCACAGCCTGACGAAGCAATGTGTGTGCTTGAAGAAAATGCATCCAAATTGAATGTAAGTTGGAACCCTTAAAAGTTTTTCTGCTTTCTTGTTAAAAGGCTGTTCTTTGCTATGCTGTGATTGTAATACACCAGTAATATATTGAATATGCACATCAGCAGCAAGAAACATCTATAATTCGTTCCGAGCAACTTTGAGCAGGTGAATGGAATGTGACATGAGAAGATAATAGGTGAATTTGGTTTAGCCTCACTGTACTTGGCTCAATAGTGGAAACTTCAGAAAGTAGGAGTCTTGTGTAAAATCGTATTATATAATCTGTTGATGAAGATATAAGAAGTCTTATGTGCTTGTGAGTAATTGATCAACAATTGTAATTGCAGATAAATCTTGTGGTAGCATCACCATTGGAACCCAGTGCTTTAAAGGGCTTGCAGCTTGGTCTTGATGGTGAACACCAACTTGTAAACGCTGGTCTGGCCGTGGCATTGTGCTCAACCTGGCTTCAAAGAACTGGGCAACTTGAAGTTCTTCACCATATTAACACTGTATGAGCATTGTCCATTGCACTTTTAGCTAGGGCTATCCCTCCCAATATCTGCTTAATTTATATTCCTTTTTTCCCCATGGAACCAGTGCTCGCTGCCTGAGCAGTTCATTAAAGGGCTGACAACTGCCAGTTTCCAAGGAAGGGCCCAAATAGTGACTGATCCTTATAGCAACACTGAAGCCAATGGAGATCTGGTTTTGTACTTGGATGGGGCACACAGCCCTGAGAGCATGGATGTTTGCGGGACCTGGTTTTGTCGTGCTATCAAAGAAGATGATTCAACTTTATCTCGTGAATTGGCACGTAAAATCCCCCATTCAAACACAGGAAAGACGTCAACTCAGGTAATAAGTGTGTTTTCACCTTCCTTGGGTATGTTTAATTTGTCAGTGCTGCTGCTGCAGCTCTATCAAAAGTTAAAAGCAATGCATTTCTTTTTATGAGGTCAATTTGAAACGGCCTGTCTGTCTTGCAGAGGTTAGGCTGTGAACATCTGCCTTCACCTCTAGCTTGCAGTAGAGGAGACCTTATAGGCTCAAGGCTAATTGTATTGATAGTATATCATACAGATGAGGCTAAAGCTTGAAATTCCAAAGAAGTTGCTTCTAAATGTTTCATATTTACTTCTGCTACGTGGCGCCTTCCTTTGGAAAAAATGAAAATTTGATTCCTTAGTTGGGCTATGTGTTTGCCAGAGTGACTTGTAATTGTGAACTAATCTGTGAAGTTTTTGATAAATTATCTAGTAATAATTTCATTTTGCCTAATCACTCCATGGAGCATGCTTTTACATTTAGTATTTGATGACATGGATGCGTAAGATGTTTAGCGGTACATGCTTGTAGTTTCAGAAAGATATGGAAACAAACTTGTAAGTATTCATGTAAATGTGATAACTTTTTCGATGCTTTACTGGTCAGATATGCCATTTTGATGATAATTCAAACACTACTAGACTAATTTACCAATGTTGGAATGTGCAGATATTGCTGTTTAATTGTATGTCAGTGCGAGATCCCCAGTTGCTTCTGCCCCGATTAATGAAGACTTGTGCTAGTCATGGTAAACGGTTTTCTCAATTTTAGTTTGTTCCGCAGTTCCCAGCTTTTCCTCTGATATCTAACATGCTATGCGTCCAAGAAAATAGTTGAGTGGCGGAGAATTAATGTTTGTAATATCTTAAGCTTTTAATCAAGTTGGAGCATCATCTAACAAGATTATGTGTTGGGTGGTACCGTGTGATAAGGCTGTTGGATTACTGCTTCCTCTTCCTTTCTCTGGAGTGGGCATTGGCATGATTGCATTAAAATGTGTTATGTAGGGCACTCCAAATTACGTTAGCTTTTTGTATAGAGGTGACTTTGGGATTATTTAGTTGCGGAAGATTTATATAATTCGCCGACCTTACTGGCTCTGTGCCCTCAATTCGTAGTTTCGTACCTTTGTGGTGCTGTGCTTGAGCTAATATAGCCTATAGGGTTAAAATGCATTCAGTGTTGAACCTGGACTCAGTTTTGCCACAAAAAAAAACTTTTATTTATGAGCTTAGCTTGTTCTACGCCTTTTGTGCTTGTTCTTCTGCAGGCTTTGTGTTTATGTCTTACCAAAGCTTGTTCGCTTTTCAGGAGTGCAATTTAGGCAGGCACTTTTTGTTCCCAATGTATCTGTATACAACAAAGTCATCCCCAATGCACCACAACCAGATGCGCTAGTAGATTTATCTTGGCAGCTAGCCTTGCAGAAAGTGTGGGAAAATCTCATTAATGTTGAAAAAGGTATGACCATGACTTCTATTGTAATTCTCCCATCCCCCTTGAAATTCTCTATTCTGAACCTCTGTTAAACTAGTCAGTTTAGGGCTTCTACCATGGCAATAACTTTGTCTTGTATGCTAATTTGTTACCCTAATCAGGTGCACCTGGCAAGGAGGTTGACAACAGTTCTGAGGAAGTTCAAGAGGAATCCGGGAAGAGTATCATTAGTGCTCCAAATAGCAAAGTTTTTCCAACTCTTCCCTTAGCTATCAAATGGCTGAGAGACAATGTGAGACAGAACCAGTCTGTTCGCTATCAGGTGAGTGTGACTTTTTGTTCATACGGATACGGTTGGCGGTTTCCCTTGTTTATATTGTCCGAGTTAGGGATAGCAATGGGGCGGGGATGGGGCGGTATAGCCTAAACCATCCCCAACCACCAAAAAAATTTCTTCCTCCATCCCCGCCCCACCACACATGGCGGTTTTGAAAATCAAAACCATCCCCGCCCCCACCACCCGTCAAATCCACTACCATCCCCACCCCAACTGGGGCGGTGGCGGGGCGGTATCCACTTAGACCCATCTAACAATTATTTTTTATATATTTTTACACAAAAAATTGATATTTGAGTTATAATTTT
>ONZK01000417.1:23805-37284 GCA_900322385.1 Pharnaceum exiguum
CCCCCCCCCCCCCCCCCCCCCCACCCCAACAAAGCGTGTTATAAGTATTCTCCATTCCCATATCCACCAAGAGCGGTAAAACCTTACTCCCAGACTGGCTTGATTAACAGTGCGAAGATACAAAAACAATTAACTAAGCTCTGAGCAAGTAATGGGAGAGAAATTGAACAAATAGGCATAAGTCTATTAGATAAGACTTTTGGAAAACCTCAATAAGTCCTTTTATCTTTTAGCGGGGAATGAGTTGCAGCTAATATTCGTGTCCAACTTCATAAGATTTGGTTCATAAATTGCATACACCACAACTAAAAGAGATACAACAAAAACATTTTCAAGTCTATATGTCCACTAGCTCACATAAAAAAGAGAAACAATGCCTTTCTACACAGAGATCAAGTAGAATTGGCAACCCACTGTAAAGTGCCTCTACACCAGATGCAAATCAACATTTACAGCATTTATTACAGCTCGGTACCAAATCCCACCCGGCACATGGTATGAATTAGGAACTCCATCACAATTATATTAGTACTTCCTACACCTTCTCCAGACTTCAGCACATTTTAAGTTTTTACACTGGGACCATCGTTCTGCACATGCACCAAATTAAATTCAAAATGCCAGTTCACCAAGACACACCAAATTGTGTCTCCACAATAATTATGTAGAGGGAATGTTCATCAAAAATTTCTCATCAAACAACTCATCTCAGTAGACAAATGAGGTAATGGCAGTACAAAATGAAAAATGACCCAAAACACCTAACACTCTGAAAATCTGCGCTAATGCCCTAATATGGAGGTCCCAGCAGTCTACTTCTAGAATCACCCGACCAATCTCCAAAACCACTAGCTTCACACCACTGACATCTGACTACCCCATAACCCTAGTAAAAATTCATGCTTTACAAGTTTAGGATTACCAAACCACCAAGCAGCCTGCATTTCAGGTCTGCCGTTACCGATTATCAACTAGCAACACCCAAACAACATTCTACTACACTCAAACTAAGCCACAATGGGTACCCTAATAACCATATTACTTCAGTGGAAAAAAAATAGTATCACAAATGAATACCAATTGTTCAAAATTAAAATAATCACATGTAGAAGTTACAAACTTACAACTTACAAGTAACAAAACCCATCATAAGCCCAATTTACCTCACTTTTTTTTCCAATTCAACAACGACCCACAAACCTTCTTCAACAAAACATCAAAAAGACAAAAACTTTAATAAAAACAAATCCCACTCATTATTCCACTACACCAGTATAATCACTTTCCTCAAATTCAATAACACCCCACTAGCCTTCTGCAACAAAACTTCAAAAAGATCAAAACTTTAAATAAAAACAATTGTTCCTCTACACCAATGTATTAGCTTAAACTCCAATAAAACATCAAAAAGATTAAAACTTTAACAAAAATACACTCATTACTCCTCTACACCAATGGAACATCAAAAAGATTAAAACTTTTAACAAAATAACAACTACCCATTATTCTACTACACCAATGTAATTAATTTGAACTCCAATAAAACATCAAAAGATTAAAACTTTAACCAAAATAACTCCAACCCATCATTCCACTAAACTAATATAATCACTTCCCTCAAATTCACAAACACCCCACAAGCCCTCTTTCACCAAATCATCAAAAAGATTAAAACTTTAACAAAAATAGCTCCTACCCATTAGTCCACTACACAAACATAATCAAACAAACAGTAAAAAAAGATAAAAGATGGAAAGACAAAAGGAGGAGAGAGAGTGGAATAGAAGAAATACCGCAAATCTTAATGGGAGCTTGAAGCTCAAGGAGATTAGGCTGAGAAATGAAGATATCTCTAGAAGCAAGACAAAGCTGTCGGATCTCGGATTCGGATAACTGGACTTGCTTACCGGGTCTAGCCATACGGACCTCCAATAGCCGCCTTATTATGTCATCCAATACTGCCTGGTCTATTGATGGTGGGCCCCCTTCTTTCGTTGCCATTGAGTTTGGTGGTGTAAAAAGTCTCCGTGTTTGGATTTGGGAGAAAAGAAAGAAAGAAACCCTAAGGACAAAAGGAAAAGCAATGGAGGGAGGTTGGTTGGTTGGTTGGAGAGAGAAAGGAATAGAGGGGATGTGTTTGATGAAATGAAATGAAAGGAAAGTGACTGTCTTTGTTTTGAGTTTTGTTATAAAAAAAAAAAAAAGACAAAAGAAAAGAGGGTGTGATGTGGATAGTAGACTTGTAGTAGGTCCGTTACCGTTATGGAGTTTGGACTTGTGGGTTTTGGTCGTCAACGGGCCTACGGTCACAAATTGTTTAAATTATTCATCTTCATTCTTGATATTGTAATTCTTTTCTTTATTATCACAAGAAAATGTAAGTCTTTCTTAAATTTGGAAATTAAGGGGAAAAATTACAAAAAAAAATTGTATGAACCTACATTACATGCCTCATAAGACATTCATGTTTGAGGAGAATGTTTATGAAAGAATGGATTATGAGATTAGATATAACAGTAGTAATAAATATTTGAGTTATGAATTGAGTGTGTGGTATCTTTTTTGGATAAGAGAAAGAGGTGATGATGATTTTTTTAATTTCAATTATATGATAATGATGACAATATGAAAAAATGAATTGTATACATCAATTAATGCTAGTATAGACAACCCTTAAAATGAGATTATCAAAACCCATGTATACTTTAGTAATAGTCCGAATTTGACAATGTTGTGCTTCTAATAGTTAGCAAAGAGGATCCTCTCCAATAACTAGAATTTTCAATGGGAGAGAGACAATCAGAGTTTCCTTTGTTTTTGTAATTAATCTATCACGTTCCCTTTACACGGGAAGAACTTGTAATGGAGAAGATCATATCTCAATAGTTAGGCATATGTTACATAACCAATTAACATCAATTAAGGGGAAATTATGTAAATTCGTTTACATTATGTGTAGTAGTACCGTAACTTATCTATTCTGGTGTACGGATATACCATTATCATCACTTGTGGATAGGTAATTCCATAAGTTCATAGGCATGTCCATCCGGGTGTTCTACTCCTTGTGATTAAATTTACATACACTGAATGTATGCAATTAACGACCACTTCTATATACAAAATCAGTAAATCAACATCCAATCAAGAAATGTATCCAACATCTTCACACACTATACACTAAACAGCATCCAATCAAACGGATGCATCCGACCAAGAAATGTCGTATAACATTTTTCTTATATTACTGAATCATATATCCCTTCAAGTACTTGGATTATTAGTTGTGGACCCTTTCGATGCATAAACTTTTGTCATGTTTTAACGAATTATTTGGTTAAGCATGTCGAATAAATTACTCCATTAAGTTGGACATCACTTGGACTAGTAGTAGTGTTCATTGGTTTAATGTCTTTTCCTTCTGCACCGATTCTCAAGACCATACAAAGTGCGTGGGAGTTGGAAACTTCTTATTGAGTCATCGACAAACCTCCACTATCACTGCCTACCTACAAGCCCTTGCGTTTGGCTTATGGTCATGGATGGAAATAGACAGTTGTGTGTGGAAGGCACAATGGGACTGGACTTTATTCTCTCCCTTTTAGTTCTCTTTAATTTAACTTAGAACTATCTACTATGCTCAGAATGACTTCATTTACCGAGCTTCCATACCACAATCCACGGTACGTATAATAACATGAGAAGTTACAAGAGTACGTCAATGAGGTAAGCCCAAGCCGCATAAAGGTTACCCTACCAAGTCTATATAAACTCATCCTAGATACATACAATTGACAAATAAATCATGATATTAAATAGTTACGTTGTTATTAATTACGAGGCTTGGCCAAAATGTACTTAGAGAGTTAATGTCTGTTTTGTTCGTATATAAGGATCTGAATTGAACTGAAAAAAACAGAAAAAAAAATTGAACTAGACTGTAAAAGGTGAGACTGAAAAAAAACTAAAGGTAGTTAAAACTATAAGTATAACTGAACTGAAAAAAAAATCTGAATTGTATCACTACCGACAAACAAAACATAACCTTTAATAAAAGTATGTTCGGTCATTAGAAATAGATTGACTGAAATAAACCTACTCGATTTGACCTTAATTTAATGCAATCTGTATTATTTTCAAAAGAACATCTCAAGTTGCGCAAAAGTACAAGGTGTTGAACTAACATTTACAAGTGCAAGTGCATTGAATAGATCGATTTGTTCTAACAAAGTAATGAAGGCTTAAAGTTCAATTGTCCTTTTATGGTGGTTGGAACGTAACTTAGATCTCTCAAACACTTGCAAGTGATTAATTTTAATGAAGATGATCCAAATCAAATTCGTGGTGAAGGTAGCTGAGCTGATAGCTGAGCTGAATTTGGCCTAGATTCTGTTCTTCAATTCTCTTCTCACACATATGAGAGAGGCTGCATCGGTTTTATGAGGCAGTTTCAAAGAGGCTGCGCATGCAACCCTGTGATTGGCTTCAAGTTCTCGTCCGGGTTTACATATATAACTTGTGATCGATCTCCATCTTTTATATTTAAGTGATAATGGACTATAGCAAAATGGCTAAAAAAATCTTCAATACTTCTTATTTTTGGTGAAGTTGTTAGTATATCCTAACTCCGAGCATCTCCATTGAACGAGGATTTACACTTAGTTGTTGTTGTTGTTGCTGCTTGTTATCGATCTCTTTAGTACTTATCAATTTATCATCAAGTCATGATTTAAAAGTTGTTACTCAACATGGAAAAGAACAGAAGACTTGAATTAACTCTAACTATTGACCTCGAGATAAATATTTTTAGTGATCAACGTGCTACAAAGAGCTAATCAAGAAGAACCTTCCATTAAATTCGAAGAACATGAGACCTTACTTGGAAAAATAGCAGGGGTGTTGTACTGTTTCCTCAGGTGCAATACACCATACAAGCCGAGTAGCAGATTTTTATGCAGATCCTGAATCAACGGCCACTGCAGTCATAGCCATAAAATAAATAAAAAACCTTATCTTAGGCTCTTAGCTAGATTTGATATTGCAAAGTGGGATAATCCAATCTCTAACCACCAATAAGGTCCAAAGAAGGGCATGGAAGAACTGTACTAAACAAAAGGCCTGTGGAAAAAGGAAAAGAGAAAAAGGAAAAGCTTATTGTACCCTAGCTGGAGCCATTCAATAAACTATGCAAATGCAATGAGAAAAAGAAGGATTAAAAATAAGGAAAAAGAAAGAAAGGAGGCAGCTGTGGGAGGTGGAGGAAAAGGAAGTTCAGACTTCAATTCAGAGCAAGAATTATAAAGAAAGCAAATGACAACCTGAAAGCAACTTAGCTTGTATGTAGAGATAATGAACAAGAATATTTATATCGATGAATTAATATGGATTTATGTAACAGAAAGGAACAAATTGACAAATAGCTCAAACTACTTAGAGATGTTTGCTTGTTTTTTTTCTAACGCCTAGATTATTCGGATATTTATAAGAAACTAACTAACATACAAGCAAATGCAACATTTGTACAACAAGATTGAGCTCCGAACCTAGTACTTGGCAATAATGCAGTTAATTAATTTTTTATTCCACAAATTGCAAGTGTATCATACATCTAATTCGTGTATCATATGCTTTAGCATGATATGCGTATGCAAGTCAAAGGCTTTCTCTAAAGATATATATGACATTATGAGTTTATGACCGATACTCCATAGCACTAATACTTATTAAATATTGCTACTCTAACACACTAACAATTTAAGAATTTAAGTCAATTGATGCAGTTGCAATGTCACAAAACTGACCTAGCTAGCTAAACCAGCATTACTTATTAATCTACACCACCAATGTAAATGTATTCGATCCAAGGACAATTAGCCAATAATGGCCCATTTTCATGTCTCATTTCTCTTTCACTTTAGTTCCCAGCCTGGATTTTGCCCGGCAAAGTTGCTTCAAATTCAAATCCTAGTAAGATATTGATACTCCACTTAGCTTCCATGATCTAAACGACTAAACCTGTTTCCTGATTTTAGTTATCTTTTCTTTCTTTCTTTCATGCCTGGCCTAAAAATTATTCGAATTTTAGTAGGGGGCAAACAATCCCTTTTCCAGTAGCAAAGAAAAGGAATTTTTCCCTTACAAAGTACATACCCATATGTCTAAGCCGTCCGAACTAACTTTTCTTTTTAACGATCATGCATAATCCTCCTCAGCAGATTCTCCTTTTTTCCGATCATCTCTTACACATTGCATACATACATACATACGTACCTTTATTTCCCTTTCCTCTTCCATTCATTTCTTTCCAAGCCAAGAATCTCTATTCCTTTCTCCCTCTTGAGCTTTTAACGATGCCCACTTTGCTAGTCTTCTCTTCTTCTAACTCATCCTTTCATCAACTGCCGTCTCTCTACTCCTTTATCTCTCTCCCTTTCTTTCCCTTTCTCTTTCTCTCCCTCTTTCTTCTTCTCCTTCGTCTGTGTCCTTTTCAACCTTCACCTCCTTTTCAAACCCCTCGAAATTCGCCTCAATATACATACACATAAATACACACACTTCCCATTATCATGGCTATATCTTCTGAGGTCAACCACCTTTCTCAGTCTTGCATTTATGGTACGTTCCTATGTTTCCTAGCTAAGCCACTTTATTTTTTGCATGACCAAGCAATAACCCAAGCTAGCTTTATGTGCATGAAAAACATGTTACACGTCTCGGAAACAACCTCCATGTTTTCTTAAACGGGGGTATGGTTGCGTACATCCTGACCCCCGAATAATAGGGAACCTAGGGAGTATTTCTACACCGAACACCCCCATTGAATGGGGATTACACTCGGTTGTTGTTGCTGTTTGCACATGTTACACGTAGTAGCAAGTATTTAAGTAGAATTTTGTTACATTTCTTGATGGCTTAGCTTAAGCAGGATTATCTTCTGTTTCTTCCAACGCAGAGCGAAAATCGCGGTTTATGAAATGGCTAAGTAAGATTTTTAAAGGCAATAGTGTTGGTGGTGGAGGATCAAGTCGAGGTTCATCGAGTGGTCGGCATCATCCACAGTTTCTTGAAGACGAGAACATGTTCTGGAGGGCACCACCGCGTCCATCACTGGTATTAGATTCACCATCCTTTTTCATTACTCTAGTAGGCCAAAAATGCCTTTATCTTCCTCTTTTGATAAGACCATTTCGAAAAATATAATCGATAATGCTTGGCTTAAAGATAATTCTTTCTTGAAGAGAAAGTGGTCTTTGTGTACTTTGATCGACAACATATCTAATGTGGACCCTGTTATTCTTTTTCTGGTTGACACTCTAAAATGCTTCTGCCTCCAACAAAAAGCTTCATGAATTTTTGATTGGGTCCCCTCGAAATATTTCTTCAACATAGTTATTCCATTTGGTTTTTGGTTATACAATTACATAACACTATCAATTTCAATTTCAAGTCACTGTAAGGTGCTAGCAAATGAGCTTAAACTTGATCTGTCTTAAACTTGATTCAATGAGCTTAATTCTTTCATGATAAGATGCCAACTTCATTTCATGAAGTATTATAACATGTTCTTTCAATGACATTGTATTAGGATGGTCATCCTAGAAGACGGAAAGATGAAGATATGGACCGTCAACTTGCCCTCTCTTTGGCAGAGGATTTAAAGGGAGAAGGTGGTAGGTATTTACAGTATGGAACCAAAGCCTAGTGACATTGCCCTCTTCAAACGCCATCAGTTTCCTTTGATCTGCGCTTCTTGGATTCTCAAATTTTAGTTATATTTAGTTCCTTGTGAGCTATTCTCTTCAATGAACAAGAGACTTAGTTCGTCTTTCTGCGTAATTCAGGCAGCAGCAAGTGGCGGTCTCACAATGATGAAGATCGTGCCAGGGGGGGAGTTAAGGAAAGTTTGCACAAACCTTCGTACCAGCCTTACATGCCCACACATCCTCCTTATAACCCAACGTCATATTATCCAAGAGGATACAGGTATTTGTTTACTTTCTCCTTTGCAATTCATCTTCGCATTTCAGTATCATAAATCTGTTTTGAATTCTATATTCCGCGCGTATGTTGTTTTACTTTATGAGATCTTGCGTAATTAAATCAGGATAATCACAATTTATAGGTGCTCTTGATATGTTGCAGATTGTGTAGTGGCTGCAACCGTGAAATTGGACATGGCAACTATCTTGGATGCATGGGGACCTTTTTCCACCCTGAATGTTTCCGCTGCCGCTCTTGTGGTTATCCCATCACTGAACATGAGGTATGCTCTGTACTGATTTAACAGAAATTGGATCAACAATTCACACAGTTGTGTAAGATGTATCAAAGATTATTCAGTCAGCTATACTAGAAGCAACAAGCAGAAGTGTGTCTTTAGCAAATACTGTTCGTGTTCAATCGTTCTCTATTTTGAACTAAATCTTACTTTTTCTGTTGATTAAGTTCTCTTTGTCAGGGAGGGATCCATACCACAAATCATGCTTCAAGGAGTTGACTCATCCTAAGTGCGAAGTCTGCCACCAATTTGTAAGTAAATGTTATACTTGTGTCTTCCACCTTTTCATTATACTTGTCGGAGTTGGTATGATTAATCACACTAAGGATCAGTTCTCCAGTTCCATTGATGGTCATCTTATAATCAGTGACTTCAATTGACATATGGTATTGTTCATGTGCAGATTCCAACGAATGCAGCTGGTTTAATCGAGTACAGATGTCACCCATTTTGGTCACAGAAATATTGTCCCTCACACGAGCACGATAACACTGCTCGCTGCTGTAGCTGTGAACGTCTAGAGGTAACATCTAACGAAACAGTTTGTCCCTTGCGTATGAATTCGTGCTTTAGACAATGCACATACACATCTTCAGTCGACAGGCTTCTGTTTATCGTCCTTGCTTTCTTGTGACCTTCACGTTGCTGAATTCAACTTTTTTACCCCAATTGCAGTCTTGGAACGCAAGATATATTGCTCTAGGTGATGGAAGGAGTATATGCTTGGAGTGTATGGAATCAGCCATTATGGATACCGGAGATTGTCAACCCCTTTATCATGCCATCAGGGATTTCTATGAGGGGATGAACATGAGGATAGATCAACAAATTCCCATGCTCCTGGTCGAAAGACAAGCTCTTAATGAGGCCATTGTAGGGGAGAAAAATGTAATTCTTGTATTTTTGTTTTCTTGCCCTTGTTCAAGTTATGTTGCAACAGTTTCCTGATTCGAGAACACTTGTTTTACAGGGGTACCATCACATGCCTGAGACTAGAGGCTTGTGTCTTTCTGAAGAGCAGACAGTCACCAGTGTATGTCTTTTGGCTCTCAGACGTTTGATATTTCAATTGAAACATTTTTAATGGATTTTAATCCTTTCAACTACTGTTTAATCTTCAGATACTCAGAAGGCCAAAAATTGGCGGACATCGACTTGTAGGGATGCGAACACATCCTCAAAAGCTGACTCGAAGATGTGAAGTCACAGCCATTCTTGTTCTCTATGGCCTACCAAGGTTAGCACTTCTAGCAGTGTGCAAATGATCTTCCTATCTGACCTTATCCTGACTTCAATACAGAAACTTCTGCATAGTATATGTGACAAATATAGAAACAAAAAAGGAAGGCAAATGCAAAGAAAAATCTTAATTAGTAATCAGAAGTTAATTAACCTTACAGACACTATACCGATGTCGAATTTCTATCTGAGATGACTATGAATCTGACTTCAATTATCTTTCCTTTGTTTAGGCTACTTACAGGTGCTATACTTGCTCATGAATTGATGCACGGATGGCTGCGTCTTAAAGGTGGTGTTTCATTTTAAAACTTGTATAAGAGCCATCTCTTATGAAGGAGAAACAATTCTCTCATATTTAAAGTATAAAACATGCAGGGTACCGAAATCTTAGTCCCGAGGTCGAAGAAGGGATCTGTCAAGTACTTTCTTTCATATGGCTTGAGTCAGAAGTGATACCTGGTTTCCGATGCACACCATCAACATCAACAGCTTCATCGTCATCTTCAACCTCAGCATCAAAGAAAGGAAGAACATCCGAGGTTGAGAAAAAGTTGGGCGAATTTTTCCTTCACCAAATCGCCCATGATGCTTCTCCAGCTTATGGAGAAGGTTTTAGGTCCGCCAATGCAGCTGTCAACAAGTACGGATTACGCAGTACTCTAGATCACATACGCCTCACCGGAAGTTTCCCTATATGAAAGCTAGAGTCTTCTCCTTCTGGCCCTTTCTAACCCTACAAGAATCAGAGTATCAGACTGACACACAAACGATAGTTATTCTATTCCTCTGTAATCAGCATCAGCAACTGCAAGTTGTGAGATTTTCAGCCCTAATATTTTTTGGGGGATCATTGGCGCATGTGCAGAATTAGTCTTGAAAATGGTCTACAACTACAGAATTACATTACAAATACGTCATTAATTTGGTGAAACATTCTATGTATCTGCTGTGCTATAGAGTTCCATAATATCATTGGGGAGGAAGTTCTACAACAATCAAACTCTGTTTCTTCTATCCACCATCTAGATGTATGGCTGCATCTTTGTCAACCTTGGCTGATTGGCTCTATTTGGTTAAACTTAGTGGTAGTTATTTCTTTTGTAGTCACTTCAGTTTCGCATAATATTAGTCATTACTATAATTATACTACAATGATTTCAATTCACTTTCTTCACGTACTACTCAGTTCAGAACCAACAGAGCCTTAGTACAGACTATTGCATATTGCATAATTTTATGACCAACAGGAAGAAGAAAATAAATAAAATAAATAAGGACCATTACCTTGCTACGGTTGCGTACCCCCGAGCGGATTTACACTCGGTTGTTGTACCTTGCTGCGATTGAGAAGAATTCTACTTCTCTAATTTGGTGCAGTGACATGACAAGGACCTGAACCATGTGTAAATAAACAGGTCATTCACTCCAATTCCATTGAAACCGTGTTCGAAAGATCCCGTGTTTAAGTATTTCAGAATTCAATTCCCCGACAGTATTGTCCTTCAAGAACCAGACACGTTCAAAAGAAGCTCAATACCTCAGAAGTCACTTATTCAAAAGTCAACAAGGAAAGCTGGATAGTGATCTGCAGAAATCTTAAATTCCCATATGCAACTATACTACAGTGAATGTGATGCTACAGAGTACAGTCTTGGAGAATAGAGACTTCATTTGATCTCCTTTACAGGTAGGAATCCTGGTATCTGATTCAAAGAAAAAACAGAAGAAAGATTGGACACTGTGATGACTGATGAGCATATTTGCTACAATTTCTAGCATTAATTAGATGCTTCATCGTGTATACAAGTAGAATTCTATTGCGGCGACACAAGCAAAATTTGTTGCCGCAGTAATTTTCTATGGGAAAAAAGAAAAGAAAAAGAAAATGGCATCAATGAGGCATGGGGTGATTATATATCGCAAGTTGAATACATCCTTCTTGATACTTCTTATCCAGCAATCCTATTGATCTGCAGGGTGGTTTGACAAAAGTTTCTTCATCATCTCATATGTCATGAAAACAATGCCAACACTTGGCACAACTTTGTAATATTCTGGGAGTATCCCTCTGTACAGTCCTCTAAGCCCTTCAACCCGGACAATATGCCTAAATGTACCAAAAAGTCCGGTATTGTACACACGTTCTCGACCACCAGCTCCCTCCAACTGCATCCGTCGTCTAACCAAATCCAGTGGAAATATCACTGCAATTCATAGAAATGCACGATGAGCAAAGAAGTTCTAAATCCCAGTAACTCAATTTCAAAATTGTTCCAACAAGGTTCTTTTATCAAAAAAGTCCCAAACACACACCAAGAGACCTAATGATGAAAACACCCTCGCTTTTATTCTCGTTGGGATTGGATATAGATCGTACATACTCGAGTGTCAAGACCAATTGAGTTCATAGAACAGCAAATACCACTGTATTATAACAATAAAAGAGAAACAGGTGAAGTATGCCACTGAAAAGCAAAAATAAGAAAGAAAAAAATAGCCCAGCAATTGCAGGTCAATGCGAATGTCACAAGCTACAGACTTTTACTATAGCTTTCAAAACAGAGTATTTACTTAGTAACTTCAGAGACATTCTGCATAAAGCACCTTGATAACAGATTAGGGACAGGCACTCTGGTAAGAATAAACGAACCAGAAAATGGATGGCCACTTTCCTCTGACAACCGGAATGAAAGTTAAACAAGTCAGCTCTCATCATTGAACTATGCCACAAAAATGCTTTAATCCCTACCATTTTCCCACGACAAGTCGACAACAATAACAATTTTCTTTGTTCACCATCATTCACCTCCTCTCTCAAATGTTACAAGCGCATAGGCTTCAAGAAAAAGTTCTAAGATTTCAGAAAAGTTCAACAGCTTAATGGTGAGACGTGTCTGCGCATTACCACCATAAAGGAAGCATAAGTGAGAAGCATACCTCCTAGAGGAAGCCTCTCACATTTGATATAGGAGAACAAATTATCATCTGGGGGCGGTGCCTTCCGAGAAAGGAACCAACTGCAATGCTTGGAGATTATGCAATAACATGTCCGGCAGATGAAGTTAATCCAAGCCTCAGTTTTGAATAAAAGTCAATTAGTTGCATGTATGCTCTATTAAATTCCTTACAAACATCACATGTGACAACTAAAAAAACTTCTGGTCTCTGGTTTCTGGCTCTAAAGTCAGTCTTGTTAGACATTAGTGCAGAGCCAGCACCTCAACCTGTTTTTCTGCATCAAAAGCAATGAAAACTAGAAGTATTAACTTCTTCAGGCACGTAGTCGCATCTAACCAACAAAGGTAAACAAATAAGATCTTCCCATGCCGGCACCTTGACAACATAAGTGACAGATATAATTTGGCAAAAAGGAGCTCTAAACTATTGAAAGTGCCAAATGCTTCAAACGACACTGGGACACTGTTGTCTCTTGACATTGAATTCCAATCTAATGCAAATAAGACGACAGGGGTCTAAGCATGAGTTACTGAACAGTAAACCCTAGACACAATCACAAGTATCAAAGATTCAAGATTTCACCAGACCATGCATCAAAGTTAGGTTCACCCACCTGTGGATGACGCAATGCCAGATACACTACCACAAGCAAGACTGACAAGAACAGAAGAATCTTGCGGCCTATATAAGTGAAATGCAATAAAGCAATATTAGTAATTCAATTAACTATGAAGAACGAAAAAAAGAACTGACATCAGCTTAGGTTATATGAATGGTCACCTTTGCAACTGCCAATGAGACCTCAAGGTCTCATAAACCGAAAAGCTGATTGCTATGTTCGGTCCCACACTCTGTAAAGACCCAATCAAAGCTGGTCAACTATGTATACAAACACTCACTGACAGTAAAAATGGAGTTACAGGGAAAGGAATGGTCATACCAAAAGCGTAGCTCCGAGTCCTTTATAAAGACCAAACATCCCTTCTTCTTTGCTAATGGTG
>ONZK01000417.1:37703-58211 GCA_900322385.1 Pharnaceum exiguum
GGGAGGGGGTTATGAAAAGCATAGTAAGGCCTTGTAGGTTGCCTTGTCTGTTACTTGGTTACCCATGGAATGTGGGAAGTGAGTTCCTATGGGAATAGGTTCCCAAGATATGTGAGAAGTTGCTTACCAAGAGCTTGTTCTTTAGAGCAGAATTTTACTGAACTAAATGGAATGGAACTGAAAAAAAACTGAACTTTTTGTTTAATTGTTTTGACACTCAATCCCTTATGAAAACCCTATATGGTTTATGAAACTATATGGTGAGACCTTTCCAATGGCATACTAATAACTACGAATGGATATTGGGATCAAAACTTATTACGTTCGGCAAGTTACGAGTTGAGCTGCGAGAAACTGACTGAACTTAAGTTGTAAAGAATTTAAGTTGTAAAGAACAGGCTCCTAGAGGAACATAGGTAGCCCTTCTGTCACACAATATGCCATTTAAATGTTTTTTGTGAGAGACTAATCCACAAGTGGCGCCCACTAAACAAGCAGGCCACTAGTAGACTGTCTGTTTATCAACGCACAGCACCGTGGGACAAGGGCTAGCTTTCTCTTTTCACGTGAGAGAGCTATTTTGAGAGGGGCTAAGAGAGAGAGTGTCAGTCTCTATCCTTGCGTGCAAATGACAGCCAACACACATATATATAGGCGCTCAAACCCTAAGGTAGGGGGTGGTTGCCCATTTATTACATCTCCTAAATTTTTTATCATTTCAATACGATGTGGGACAAGGGAGGGACGTGTATAATGGGGTGTGTGCCCACGTTTTTAGGCAACAAGAGAAGCGACGCAGCACTGGGGCAAGATCCACTACATAGAGGAAGTAACCACCTCCTAAAATCTAGGAATTGCCAATAACCACCTAGATAATGGTCAACATGGGTAGGGGACATGGTAATAACCACCATTCAAACACCACTTGCCAGCCTTCCCCATGTCTCCTAAATAGTAGGTGACATGGTAAAAACCACCACTTCACCCACAAGCCTAATTGCAAGCAAAATTCAGTCAATCCCATGCATCGCAGTTACTACGATAAATTCCGATAGTGTATTTTTCCACCGATACTTCCAGACTATCATATCGATGCATTAAACCATACTCTAGACCATATTTAGACATCAATGAATAACTCGAGCATAGTCGGGTTCGCTTCGTTACCAAAATTATGCAACACAATACTATTCTGACTTTCCGTCATCGAATACCAACAGACGGGACTTACTCGAGCATAATATATAAATGCCTTGACCCATGCCCAATGTGAGTTACCCGTACTCCATACATTGGCTGTTTACCAAATCACATAATACCCACATATGGGACTAACTTCGTATCATAACTGATACACAAGACGTCTCTCAGGACTATGCCCGTGCAATAGGTATGCTACACAACAAGCATCATCTATACCCACCGTACATATATGATTCACATCGAGTGAGGTACTTCCGTATATAGAGGCTTATTTCCTCTATAACTGAGGAGATTTCATGTCGTTTGATCGTTATCGTCATACAAGCTGCGTGTATATATCCATCGGGACTAGCGGCACTTGGTGACCCTCTTTAAGTAAGTATTGTTGTTCGAGCATACCACACAACATCAAGCAACTAGTGCTAATTATATTTCACGGACATTTAGCACATCTAGCTTTAGTTGCTAGACTAGTGCCTTCCGGAGTCTACGTCTGGCTGAACCAAGGCATGCCGTCTAGGCTTTAGCCCATATTTTCAAATACTTAGTCTCGAGGACTTAGTACAAGGCAATATCAGCCTACAATTCAACAAGCGCTACAACGCGCGCCTTCACTCGCCTTTGTCATGCCAAGTAACTAGGCGGTCACAACTGCCCATATTAATTGCCATGCTTTCTTTTTCTCATGTGTAACCCAAAATTTGTGTTATTTCCCATGAAATGCTAAACCGTGGAATTTATGATCATTTCATTGGAACTCAATACCCACATGGTATACACAACACCACCTAAGTTGAAAAGCCACTCCACTAAAGTATCCCACGCTGTGAACAAAGACACATATAGACAATCAGAAAAACACAAGGTCCAAGAGCAACTTCCATCCATAACAGAAGATGTGATGCCATGTATTGAACAGCCATTATAACTACTCTTGATCAATCATACTCACAAACTTTCATACATACACTCAACTACTGCTTGTGTTGCAGGCCACAAGCCCAAGTAATGTCCCATTAATAAGGGTCCTTGATAAAGGATAAACCGAAAATACTATGTAGGTCCATGATAAATAAAGGCAAACTAACTAACATAGTCATATCCTGTGTCCAGTGAGGTGAAACAGAAAAGGATGAGCAAACTGAGCATTGCAGAAACACATATAAGTTCGATAATTTGACAAAAAGAGAACATTAAGAATTACCTGAGCAGCAAGGCGTGTTCTCACTAAATCTAAAGGGTATGTGACAGCTGCGGATGTCACTCCAGCTAGAAAACCACCAGCCAGCCGCACAAAGAGTTGTGCACTTATATTATCTCTATTACTTTCAAATCCTGGAAGTGTTTGTAGAAACTGCATCCAAAATGAAACAAGATAACAGATAAGAACCAAACCTAACTAATGGATATCAAAAGAAGATGATTCGCTAAAACAAGGTATTCCGCAGCAGTACAAAATATCTTCTGCAACAAGAGTACTAACATTTTTGTAGCGCTCGTACGAGTAAAAACTGACAGAGGAATAAGGAAGCCGGTGAGCAATTGTAACTAGGTTCCCTTTCCAAAATGCCCTAAACCCTTCCTCCTGAACGATCCGTGACGCCTCCCTCCAAATGCAAGCTTTTCTAAGCGCAGCACCATCCGAGTGCATGCCCTGGATCTACAAGTGAGATAAAAAGAACAATTTAGAAGAAAACAAACAAGCATACTCGTACTTGACATAGGCATACAGCCTTTTCATAAAGATCAAAGGTGATTTCAGCTAATAAATTAAGCATACCAAACTTCATGATAAACTAAGTATGGAAATTAACAACTAGAGAAGACCCAAGTCTCAAATAAGCCAACTCAACAGATAATGAAACTGACAACCAACTAAGCAAGAGCAAGGAAAGTTCCACATATTATCATACCCAAAGATTATATCGTTGCTCCAACTTCAAACAGATAAACAAGAATATAGCCCCATCCTGAAGGGGAGAAAATGTTGCCCCTCATCTGTGCCTCCAATTCTCAAAGTACTCACTATGAGGGCCATACACTATACAGTACTACTCACTCTCTAATAAATCCTGGCTCGTTTAGCTGAGAAAAGTTTTGGGGTTTGGGTAGAGTCAGATTGACACAACCCAAAGCCAATAACTCGTTTGTTTGAGCATTTGAGCCAACCCATTGGTTTTGACCAACCCCATATATTTGGGGGGTTTCATCAAACCCATCAATGTCCCCTCCTTTCACAACCTCCTTCCTCCCATCCTCCTATCCTCCTTTAACCACCACCACACGATAACCAAACACTAGCCTATACGTTTATAAACCCCAACCCATATGTGTGGGTTTGGCCTTTGTTTCCTTTTCCCTTCTATTCACCTCCTTTTCCTTTTCCCTTCTATTCTCCGCCTAAAATGTCAAAGCACTGATTATATAACATCAATTTCTATCTTATCTTACAACCCACATAACCGAACTCTCTACTCACCTCAACCTCTAAACATTCTTTTCTTATGATTCCGATTCCGACCTGTATTGAGCACACCCCTAGTCTTCAGTTCACGAGTTATATAACTACAGTAAAATTCAATTCAATTCAATTCAATTTAGCTCCGTCAGAGAGAACTGTACGGTACCCAAGACAATTCACTTAAAAAACGTTTTAACAAAAACAATTAATGAAAATTTACCCTTACCCACATAAGCTAAATTGAAAACACCAAACAACCAAAAACCCAATTCAAACAATCTCAAATTCAAATTAATTCAGCTACAAAAATTAACACTAATTTAATATAAAATAAAAGAAAAGAAAAGGAAATGAATACTTGAGGAGAGAGAGACCTGAAAGAGAATGGTGAGCCGAGCAAGGGGGGCAGTACAAGTTTTACTAACGGCGCCGGCAATACCACCGGCAAGTAGCTGTGAAACTGTCCCTATTTGTTGCTGCTGTTGTTGTGACGGTTGGACTTTGACGTACTTACGTGTTGTTGTTGCACACCCGTCTCTCTGTCCTCCCTCCACCACCACTCCCACTCTCGCCTCCGTCTGCATTCTTTTCTCCCTCTTAACAACTTCCCATTCACTCTATAAAAAGACAGATATTGTAATATTATGTTGTGGTGTTTTTTGTTTTGTTGTTGTAATGATAATGGTTTTTGATTTCTGGTTAAGGTGTGAGATGGTGAAATGAAATGAAAAGTAATGTGATGAAAGTGTTGTTTGTGGTTAACTGGTTAATTGCCTTGTTTCTTTGTTTTGATTATGATATTTATTTAAGTCTGCGTGCTATGAACGAAGGGTGGAAAAGAAAATGTGGTACGACGTCGTTTTGTTTTGTTAAACCGACAACTGATTAGACAAAGGTGAAAAACAGGCGACAAAGAATTTGTACTAACTACACAGTGAAGTGTTTTGTGTTTTGTGTTTTCTTTTTTTTTTTTGAAGGGGGAATAACATAAGTAAAGTGCGGATCAAATTGGGGGTTAGAAAAGGGAAGTTTGGAATATTCTGTTTTTCACCACAACTTTTTTTGATTTTGATTTTTGAATGTAGGTAGAGAGGGCTAGCTAGCTTTTCCGTTGACGTCATTTTCACGCGGAGAGGAGACCCATTTGAGGTAAAGGCGCCCGCGGTGAAAGTGTGAAACATGCACCGCGATGGTACGGTTAAGTCGGTGGGGGTGGGTGAAGTACAAGTTGGGCAAAGGATATTTTTGCCACTGATGTAATTGTCAATTGATTGTTCAACAATCAACAGCAATACATTTTTCTTTTCCTTTTTTTTTTAGTCTAAATAAATACGGAGTACACAAAAAAGTCTATTTTTTCCAGTTCAATTCATTACAATTTAGCTTTTATCGAGGCGAACAAAACAGAGCCTAAACCGCGAATAAAATGTAATAAGTACTATTATCCATAACCTTCTACTATTGAGTCTTGTACTATTTTGAGTAATAATTGGCCTAAAGTGAGAGAAATACAAAGTTGATGTACAATACAAGGTAAAAAAGAAAAAAGTTATTTTTTCAATAGTCAAATTAGTATACCGTATACCCACTTCTAGCTCCCGAAAAGAAGAAGAGAAAATGCACATATTACACGTTTTCTCAATTAAAATTTCCGAGAATAACCCTTATTTGCACTGATTTATTCGGAATAATCTCTATTTTGAAAATAGTTGTGTATAATCCCTACTTGGGATTTTGTAGTTGAGACTTGAGAGCGGTCCCATGATGACAGACGTTAAGAATTCGTTCAAACTATCACAAGTTTCACTATTTTCTCTCACCTTAACAAAATTTTGGGTTAAATTTTCACTATTTTGTTTAATTAATTGTGATTTAACCCATCTTTAACAAAACAATAATAATAAACAAAACGAAACACACAAAATTTTACAATCTCCTTTTTTTTTATAACTTATATTCATCTTCTCATTTATCTCCCAAACCTAACTCCACCCACCACCACATATCTCCTCCAAACAACCCTTTTTACCCAACACAACCCAAGCCATTTTTTTCACTATTTCTCCTCTAACTCTCTTTTTCTTACCTAAACAAACAACATTAATAACATACAAACCTATTTTGGATTAGTCTTTTTTTTGGATGATGGTTGTTCGGTTTTGAATGGTGTGACTTGTTTTAGTTGGTGGGTGTTCGGTTTTTTGGTGGCCGATTTTGCTATTATGTGGTGGATCATGAGGGTGTTTGAATTGGTGTATGGTGTGGCCTTTGTTTATATATAATGATTGTTATTTTTGGTGGAGTTGTTTAGTTTTGAAAAGTGGGTTTAAATTGGGTGATGCACGTTCGATTTTGGTGGTGGGAGTTCGGTTTGAGTGATAGTGGTGTTAGATTCCATGTGGTGTGGGTTGTGCGGGTTAGGAGATGGTGGAGTGGAGGAATGAGAGTATATGCAAGGTTAACAATAAACTAACAAAGTAACAAAATCATAATGTCCGTCATCATGGGACCGCTCCCTGCTACTAAGTCCTAAGTAGGGATTATGCCCGATTATTTTCAAAGTAGGGATTATTCTTATTAACTCAGCCTAATTGGGGATTTTTCTTTGAATTTTACCATTAATTTTAATTTACATGATTGCGGAAGTTTCAGGTGTGATATGATAACAATATTTAGCCAACATGTTCATAAAAGTACTAGGGAGTAACCTTCATTGTCGGACATTGCTAGGTTGACCCAGGGATCGCTAACCCGGTAGTTTAATACACCCTTATCTCTCTAAAACTAACATAATACCCATATTAAATTTTTGAAAGAGAGAGATAAAAATGTATGGGTCATTGACCCGTAGAGTTACTAAAGTTTTTTCCTTCATTGTCCCTTTCACTTTAGTATCTTAGCTTAAAATATTATGTTAGCTTGATCATTAAATCCGTACGTTTTAGTCAAGTAAAACTCCAAGTTGGAGAATGTTTCAGAGTTTGGCAACGTCGAGTAGCTGACATTTTCCTTTAATCCCTAGTCATAATTCAATTTCCGGAGGTTAACTTCTAGTAACAGCTCCCCCGTTCATAAATGTAACACAAAACTCCCATGTTATTATGATGCATGTATTATAAAGTATATATGCCAATACCTCTTGTTTATCGGTCAAGCAAACTTGTACTAAAACCTACAGAAACTCAGTGACATTTGATCTGCGCTGCTAATTGTTGATATCACAGCCGATCATGATGGGGAGACCAAGTTTAGCTCAAGCAAGTGTACTTGTTGTGGTAATATTATCCCTATGTAAGTCAAGCACAAGTCTGGATGCTAGGGGGAGAACATTGATAGTGTACAACGAAGTTACAAATGGTAAAAATATTACTCTTTTTTGTCACAAACCACTTATGGTGCCATGGTCCTTTGCCGTTGCTCCAGGGAAGGACAAAAGCATTTTGCTAACTTCAAATGTGGAATTTCCTTCAAAGCCCTTGACATGTGATATAGATAATGAATTCGCGATTTCAGTATATGATTTACCATTATGTTCAGATCCTTGCAATGTAAAGAGAACTGACGAAGGTCATTTTTACTGGAATAATTATTCGAGGGAGTGGACGCCTCTTACTAAAAGGTCAAGAAGAGCCCCTATAGGAGCCCCCTCTCCTCATTGGTGATGATCAAACAGAAGAGAAGGAAACTCGGGTGGAGGACCTAGTCGAGATGGAAAAGTCCTTCTCGAACTCCTAAGTTGCTGGGTTTGAGTCCCACCGCCCACAAATATATGGGTTCCTTACCATTTAAAAAAAAAGAGCAGGAAACTTGTTGTAGTTGTTGAATTAAATAAAGAGTATTTAATAAATACATGATGAGTTACTTTGTGAAGTTTATTTCCGAGAGCCTCCATTTTTCTTAGTGTCAAATTTGCAAGTAATCGCTTTCAAAAACAAAAAAATGCAAGTTATGTGTTAGAAGAGATATCACAGATATGTCACTATAGCCTGAATTAGATTGATGAGTTCTCATTTTACAAATTTTAGAGAGACAGAAGGAACTTGTTTGGCTGTTTCATATTTCAGAACTTCAGATGCATGGTGCAAAGGTGCAGTACCTTTATGCAGACAATTCAGCAGTTACAAGGTCTAGACAGCATTGGAATTAGGATATTTGAATGTTCCAAAGGATTAGATTTTACATGGCTTTCGAAAGGCTTTCCTCACAAGTGCATTTACCTGCCCTTTGTCGTACAATCCTAACGATTAGTGACCTTGATCATTCTGCCAAGGGAAACTCTAATGAGTTACTTTCTACAGAAGGTTTTTCCTTTTCAATGCACATTGCCGGTTTCTGGTCACTGTTTTGCAAGCCAAAAGGGAACAATTTGCCCGGGACTAGACCATGATACTCCGGTGGTGCTATTTTGATTGATGCCCAAGTTTGGAGACTGACTAGACTGACTAGCACGCCCACCAGCTTGACTTCTATCAACACCCATGACCTGGTAGCTCAGCAAGGTGGCATAATGTACCTTGTTCTGATCAACTTCAGAGGAAACTTCAATTCTACTGCGCTTGCAATGTGAAGTTTGATCCCTTTGTCTGTGGGTGTGAATCTCAACATCATTCTGTGAGGGTTGGGGAGGAACTGAAAAATGGCCAGATGATGTGTAGGCAAAATCTGGAGCATTGGAAGCCCTGGAGCACTGGGCTTTCTTCTCGAGCGTATGCATCTCTTCTACCATCGGCTTCCATAGCCTAACTCGTGCATTGGTGAACCAGTTGGACACCTGATAAGTGATAACAAAGAAAGATTTAATACAGCCCCCACTTTTTGGACCTCTAACAACTCATTGCAAAAATTTTAGTTCATGGAAGATATCAGAACCTGAACTTTCACATGACCACAGTCCATATGGGAACTTCCAGTTACATGTGACAAGCAATTACAAAAGAGGCTTACCTGACTTCTTGATAGACCAGTCTTCTGAGCTAACATTTGCTTGTCAGAGTCAGTGGGATAGCTGAAAAAAAATAACCAGCAAAATAAACGCACTCAATTACCCAATATTAAAGAGGAGATTATATGAAGATTCTACATCTGCTAGATAAACGGTATGAGAGAACATTATGTAATCAGGAGCAGGATTCTTACGGGTGGAGGAAGTGTTCAAAGAGCCAAGTCCGGAGCACAGTTACTGCTTTGTCTGGAAATCCTCTTTGGGATCTCCAGGCGGGATGTTGCAGAAAATTTGCACCCAAGACTCGTTTCTGCTCATTGTGGAGTTTGTCTTCCGAGTAAGAGGAAGGGCCAGAAGTGGAACCCTTCCTGACATCTACACTACTATAAACTTTGCTAGTCACACGAATTTGATCCAGAATGGCACTTTTTAAGCAGTGGAAGTGCCTAAACATGTTTTTGATCGCCAGGCAAATGAATGGAGCAGCATTTCCCAGACCAGCGACAGACTCGAATGATGTGACAGCAGAATGCATTTGTTGACAGTATAGCTTATATCTTTTGTAAACCTAACACATAAACGAAGGTCAGACTTCACAAAATAATGTTCCAACTGGATTGTTAGGGCATTCTAACTATTTGAAAAGCATTCTGACATTAAGTTTCAGCAATCAGCAGATAGTATCAGAAATGTTTCAGAGGCATGATGATACAATTAAAAAGCAAACAAAACAGTACGAAAGCATTTAGCAGCTCATGAAGTTCTACAGAACGCTGCAAGTTCTACGATTTTTTAATTTTTGCTTAGATATTGAGCTCTGAGATTCATTCGCGGTAAATTACTTCCAGATTACTCCCCTCCTTCCCTCTCCCCCTCCTCTTTTGTTTCCGGAGGGTGTCAAAGCAATTATCATCTTTTGCAACCCGCCATCTCAGTGAATAAAGGCCTCTTAAGTTGCTATTCCAACAAAAAGAAATACTTGAAGGCTTTAAAAAAACAATTGGCAGAGGCAGCAGTGACAAAAGGTTGACAACCAAAGGAGTGACTATCCAACAAGCCCGTCTAGCTCAGTTGGTAGAGCGCAAGGCTCTTAACCTTGTGGTCGTGGGTTCGAGCCCCACGGTGGGCGTAAATTTTGGACCAATTCATATATACTCCTTTTCCCCAAACGTTTAGAAGGTGAGCATCTCACACATCCCAACAAAAGCATCACAGAATATTTTATCAGTACAATACAAATAAGGTCATTCTTTAGTTTTCTGCACAGTTACCCTCAACCTATTCTAATGCTAAAGTAGAATAGACAGCAGCAACAAGAATCTGAAGGTGGTTTGTCCCCCCAACAGGCCCGTCTAGCTCAGTTGGTAGAGCGCAAGGCTCTTAACCTTGTGGTCGTGGGTTCGAGCCCCACGGTGGGCGTAATGTTTTTTACTTTCGGGTAAATTTTCTGACGCTCTTCTACGATACGCAAGGTTAAGAACCTGGCTCTCACATTATGTCAGAATGTATATAAGCGGACTAAGAACTTGGTGTAAAACCTCCTGAAAAATGTGAACTAGTTGTAGGAACAGGGAAGTGTTCGGCAGAAAATGGCACAAACGCTCTAGATTGGCAAAGCTTACAGGGCGGAGTCCTACATCAGATGATACAACTTTTGAAAAGCATGCCTCAGACCACTAAAAACACAAGTTGCAACTCACAACAACAAGCGTGTCTACTCAAACAGTGTGAGCACAACGCTTTTTAGCATGTTCAACTGCTTGGCTAAACTTGTCACTACAGTCTCAAGTGAATAAACTAGCTAAGTAAAGCCCCATAATTTTCAAATATAGTCAGGCTTCACAAAGAAAAAGAATAGAAACCCCATTAATTGATCTCCTGGAGCATGCTTCTATCCTTCCAAACCAAGAATTGCATAATCAAACAACAGAAAAATCAGATGATCACATTGCAAACACTGATTGTATTATATGACATACTTGTACAGATTGACAAGCGTGACAGCAATTACACTCACTCAGTTGATTACTGTAACTGCTAGCATTCATTATGATTAGTTTACTGTTAGGAGACTGACATTCACGACTGAGAAAATGCAATGTACCCTAAATAAGTAAACAGTTTAAAGAACATGCATTCAAAATCAAAGTAGATTGGTCATCAAGAATGGAAAAAAGATATCTTTATAGGCTAATAGAAGCTACACGAACTAAAGTCCAGAAAAAGAAAAAGAAATGCCACTGTAGAAAAGCTGATTGGCTTCTTTAGATACTCCTCAAAACTTCAGAACAGATGTCGAGAAGATACTGTTTCAGCATGCCAGCATCAATCTAGGAGGAGAGTTGGAACCAAGTGGACATTGCAAGCAAAGGTAGTACTCATAATAGTCATAAATTGGTAAATCCAAAAACTCCACTCAAGGTCAAGAATTCATAGACCTACTTATCGATTTGCTCCAATTCTTAGCTATATGGAGTACCTTATTAGTTACGATTCAAATGACAAAGTCAGTACCTTATTATTAGTCACAATTTCACCGGTGAGTGCCATTAACTTCTAAATAAAGACAAATGGAGCTTTGTCATCAGTCCATGTGTAATTAAAAAGAAGGGCCAAGTGCCAAGTACAATTCCAGTGGTAGGAGTTTCAGCTGAAACGCAAATTATGCAAACAGATACTGTAATAAACTAGTGTAGATGGCGAGCTAGTCATCAATCAATAAATGTAGAAGACAGGACAGTTGAGATTAAAAATAACAGAGGTGGCGTTACACTCACCCGAGGTAAAAATAGATCACAAACAAAATATGCTTGGGCAGGCAGTAAACTACCAAATGCAGCTCTAGTGTATCAGTAAACTGAAATCCTATTAATAGCTTACGTATCTGACTTAACTATACCAGAACAGGAAAAAAGACATTGCTTCTGAGATTAGCAACACTGCGTCACTTGTGGGCAACATTATTAAACCAATGCAAGCACAACCATATTGTATCCTTTGGGTGCATGGCGCATGAAATAACCAATTGGGTGTCTGGTGAAAGACCACCCAAAGTTTGAATAAAATAGTGTAAAGAGGTAGAGAAAGTAAGCGAAAGCTAAGGGAGGAAATGATTTGATTAATAAGTTTGACAAGACTAGACATCTTTATGACATGTTGACAGAGCAGCAGAGATAGAAAGAGAGATCCACATTTGATGATAGTACAGTACATCTTTCCCCCGAAAACCCCCAAATAACTGTCCATAGGCCCTTCACTTCACAGTGTCAGCAACAACTATCAGATCATCACTAGCTTCATCACTCTTACCTTACTGCGCCAGATAGATAGATCATAGATAATTCCCAAGTCCCCACAAAGCCAAAACTCCACCATCAGAAACACCTCAATTTTCACAGGATTTGCTAAATGACTTCCACACTCAAAGCTGGATCTTTGATGCTATCAAGAAAAAGTTTACGAAAGTGTAAATTACTCTTAATTAGTCTCTGAATTTCTCCATGCAAACACGCCAACAAAAAAGGGAGAACATTTACTGTATGCCCAAGAAAACACCACCACTTTGAGAGCAAATGACCAATTTAACTTTTGAAAGTGCAAGTATCACTTACAAACTCCAAAGGGCAACTCACACAACAAACAAACGTTACATGAGGTCTTTTTGAAGGTACTTGAGAATAATCCTCTCGAAATTTTCGAAAATTAAATCTGCTTGATCTCCCCTATTAGTAAAAAGTAAGCTAGCTTCATCAGAAAATCCCAAAGACTCAAAATATGTGACACACAGTACTACTTTTAATATAACACCCTAATCCCACCATCCGATTGTACATCTAGCTAGCTTGTACCAAATTCAAGTTTTAAAAAGAAAGAACTGAGGAGCTAGTTGAGACTTGAGATGGGGAACTCCTCACTCGAATCTTCCACTAATGTGTGTCTCCTTACCATATTTAAAAGAAAAAGATTTAAAAAGAAAAAACACCTTAGTGATGACCAGTTACGTTCAACTGACCAAACAAAACAACAGAGAACACTATCAATAATCACAGTATGTAACTGTAAAACTAGGGCTCAATCTTTAGGACTAGACCGAACCAAAATATTTGCCCAAAAAAGACCGAACCAAAATGCCCTAATCTAAATTAAATTAAAGCAAAATAAATTGTATACGAAACTCTTAAACGTCTGGGAAATAGATTAGCACTGGTGATGAGTTTATCCACAGGTTAGCTACTTAGCTTCATAAAGTGTGTAGTAATTATGAAGCAACAAGTTTCAACTTGACAAAAAAACCCCTTTTTATATTGTCAATCTTGAACTAAACTAATTATAATTATAAAACGCATCATCAACTGAAAAACAGTTTAATTAGTAAGTTAGTGAGAAACACAAAATGCTAAGCAAATTAAAGTTGTACGGAAAGAGTACATGCACACATGAAAATTTAGCACTAACCTCATGGAGCATAGAGAGAAGAGTAGGGTTACTACAAGTTCTCGAAACAACATCATCTTCTTCATCCTCACCAAACCAACTTCCAGACTCTTCTAGAAGCTTCTTCGCCATCTCATTATTATCACACAACCCAACAACACTAACAACATTACCACTACCATGATGATGATTATTCCCTTGGCTGCTGAACCCTTCTAGAAGCTCCTGAGCTGGCCTAAGAAACTTAGACCTACCAAGTATCGAAGCATAACCCGTGAAGGGCCCCACTGGGGTGAGAGTGAAGACGCGTGCATGGGTGTTTGTTGATGATGGTGACGTCGTGGAAGATGAGAGCGTGAGGTTTAACCCCCCAGGTGCCATTGCTGACGTGTGGTTTTCGAGGATGACGTTGTTGTTTTCGTTTTGTTGGGGTTCTGTGAAGAAGCGTAGCTTGTGTCTTCTGCTCTCTTGTGGTACGTGCTGCATGAATGTGTCGTCCATTTTTTGTGATGTGAGGTGAGAGAGTGGAGTGCTGAAGTGAAGACAGTGAAGTGAAGTTAAACACAATGCATGTAGCAATGTTGTTGCTGCTGGTGGGATTTATTCTGCGAGAAATAAGGGAGTTTTTTTGTTTGTGTGTTTTTATTATTATTACAAATAAAAGTTAAAACTTTTGTTGGATGGCGATGATGTGATGTAGGGTGGGAGAGAGAGAGGAGTGGGGGGACGCCATAAACTTACGAGACTATTGAGTTACGTTGAGTGACTGACGGACTGATGGGTGATGTGACTAATCAAGGAAAGAAATTATTTTGGGGGGTACTGCAGGAGATTTGTGAGGTGTCATCTGTCATGTGTGTAGTGTACTGTGAGAGAACAACTGTTGGTTTTTGACGCATATGGATATCAACTGTGTGAATGTGACAGACAAGGTCATTTGTTTGATGGAAAATTAATTTGTAAAATATGCGAATGTGACTTCAAGACTGATTCAGCCCATTTAAGTAAGAGCCCAGCTCGATTTGAAAATGATGATAAATCTGGGCTATTAGGCTCATCTTGTCTACTTCTTAAACTAGTTGAGTACAAACTATAATCCAATAATGAAACTGAGTCAATTATTTAGGATTGGAATTTCCAATTATTTAGGATTTATTTTAAAGTTATGGACATGCAAGTTGTTTTATATTAAAATTGTGGAGGTGTCAACAATAAGCCCGTCTAGCTCAGTTGGTAGAGCGCAAGGCTCTTAACCTTGTGGTCGTGGGTTCGAGCCCCACGGTGGGCGTAATTTGAAACTTTAATATTTTGCTATCTATATGTATTTCCAACCTCACTACATTAGCATTTAGCAAGACATCCATCCAGCAAGCAGAAACTGTTGTTTCCAATTAATCCATGGTGCAAGGTTGCTGCCACTAAATTTGCGGTTTATATGTAACAAACAATTCATGTCTGCTTATTGGGATTTACATACTTAGTTCTATTGTAATTAGTTTTCCGACCCGACAACTTGTAGCCTTAGGGATATGGTGTATATATTTCCTTGTGATTAATGAGAATATCAAGCATAGAGAACATATTTCTCTACTGGTATCAGCCTAATTTCGGTGTGCTGGATAGCCGAAATCCATTGTTCACCGAGCTTCCTTATTTGCACAAACTAAAATTAACTAGCGCTAAATTCTATGACTAAAAGGTGGTATAGTATCGACAGTTCTGGCTTCAATATCACTATAAATTGAAAAAATCCTCATGACCTCATGGAACCAACTCCAGGCCATTTTGACTTTCTGAATCACCACCTGCAGCAGTCACTCTTCTCTTCACGTTTTTGTATGTGTAGTTTCTAGCTAGCAGCACAAAGCCACACATATTTAACACACTAATGGCTACCAAAAGCCAGTAGAAATAATCAAGCCTGCTGTCGTTCACACCCTTGCCAATCCATCTGTGTCCACCATTCTTCCCGGTCACATAATCTACAATGGTAATCAATAAGCTACTGAGGAAGCTCCCGACTCCGATTACACTAAGGTAGAATGCCATTCCTAAGCTCCTCATGGAGTCAGGGACTTCTTCGTAAAAAAACTCTTGCATACCTACAAGAGAGAATCCGTCTCCTAGACCCATGATTATGAATGAGGGTGCAAGCCAAAGTATGTTTATTAGGTTCCCTTGTTGAGAGGCCTTTAGTCGTTTTCTCTCCACTAGTGCTGAGACAATTAGTGCCGCTGTCAAGAAGATCATCCCAATACCTATCCTAGTGAGGATGTTAATGCCTCTCTCTTTGCCTGTGGCTCGCCGCAGATTAGGGAGGAGAACCTTGTCGTATAGAGAGATTGAGGTAATCATTCCGACGGCTATCAGGCAATAGATGGAAGCTGCAGGGATTTCAAAGAGATTGAAAACTTTTCGGTTCATTGCCGCCCCTTGTTTGATAAAGAATGTAGACGCTTGAGCGATCCCTATGCCAAATATCAAGAATGATATCCATGCCGGAAGCATACTTATCACCAGCTTCAGTTCCTCAACTTGTGTCACAGTTGCTAATCTCCAAGGGCTTTGTTGCTGCGTCGTGGTTGATCCATGCTTGTGGTCTTCTACTACAGCTGCTTTATCAAGACACCTATAAGAACAAATTCGGATCAAATCTTCTATCGAAATGCAGGGGACTTTCTTCTATTGGACATTCATACACATCATGCTTTCACACTACAGTGAGTCAAGCTTCTTCATTATGTTGTGGAAGCAACCAGTACACCTACTCAATAAATTAACTTAAGCACACCAGATATAAACAACAGAAGATACTGATCATGCAATTTTATAAATCATGCAATTGGTCAATTTCTATTGAGCTTTTGCACTAAGGTGCCATCTAATCCCACTTATGTAATGTGCTTATGCATCTTTCAAAACGGTGGTGAAATTTAACCCTTACCTAAACCTGTTTGTGTGACTCAAGAATTCTCCTTGGAGCTTTTCTGACTTTGGAACCTCGTACAATAACCCAGAATTCGAAGGGTAAGTCACATTTCTCTTAACAAAAGCTGCAACCAACACCCTTAACAACGGTGTCAGAGGACTTCCTTGGGGAGTTCTGTACCTATAAAAGGGTCTTCCAACGACAAACACCAAAAGAGTGATTGCCATAGTAATGGCAAGGACCAAAAATCCAACGCCCCATCCAACATAGTCCTGCAAATACACTATCAAAGTCACCCCGAGGAAAAGCCCGCAGCAAAGAGCAACATTCCACCAGTTGAAGAAAGACATCTTTTGCTTCCGTTCGTTAGCATCATTGTCGTCAAATTGGTCTGCTCCAAAGCTCTCCAAGCACGGTTTATAGCCTCCGGTGGCAAGGGATACGAGATACATTGCCACAAAGAAGATCACCTTGTGGAGTTTGGTAGCATGCTGGCATGAATTTGGCTCCGTGCCACAGGGTTTAAGGCTTGGAATGTACTGTGTCATGGTCAGAAGTCCAAGTCCCTGAAATGATAATAATTGAAGATCACATACGGCATAATTTACTTCAATACTTCAACTCTTGAATAGCGCAATTAGGGTCAATCTATGAAACAACCTCTCTTTTAAACAGGGGTAAGGTTGCGTACATCCCGACCCCGAGCACTCGGTTGTTGTTATATTAATTCATTATAACCATCAAAATAATTAATTCATTTTTTAGAGACTTCAAGTTTTCTAGCATCACCACATCACCATCAAGTTAGCGGTCAACAGCAGCTGAGTCAATATTCAATAACAGCACGGTAGCACCTATATGTATGGTCAAACTACATCAACATCCAAGTTCTAAACACTAGGAGTGGAGGGTTGAATTATGTCACATAATGTAGCAAGCAACTCAATATCAGCAATTAGAATAGTATTACTTATGGAATCTTAGGAGAAGGATGTTGAAGAGGCTGTTATTGATTTAACTTTAGAAGTCAAGTAGAAGTCCATTTCTGTGTACTGAAAGCGGTGTTCTTGGATGCCTCTAATTCATGACAAAATTGCTTACCAAGAGTCAATACTGATCATTTGAAAGTTTGTGAAGCTATTGGCTGATACCAATAGTAATTACGGAGTATTTGATTGGTCTGTGTATCACTTTATGACAAATTGACCAATACCAAACAGGCTATACGAGGAAGTGCAACTAGTACATCTTTTATAAGAAAGCTAGTACGCTCATACACCGTATGTCGTCATTTGAGTAATTTTACAGATACAGCTTCCAACTTCTAATAGCCACTAGACCGATACACTCCTAAAAAGTGCCCACATAAATTCACTTCAATTGCTTTTGGATTGTTGGATTCCTTTGCAATTGCTATTTCCCCTTTTCTTTCTTGAGACAGAATTTTCAAGTGGCTAGTCCGACTTGAGTGTGATTGTAGGTGGGCGCATTCGCTTTGTGTGTATGTGGAGTGTGTGTTAAGGGTGTGTGTGACTGTTTGTGATTTTTGTAGGTGTGTCATGTCACATGTGTATTACCTTGAATTTCGTCAAGGTAATTCACATGAAATGGACAATAATGTGATTATGGGGATGTTTGACAAAGAGCTTAATTTAATAGATGTTAACTGATTTTAGGTAGTGGATTTTGAATAGCTGATTTTGGTAGTTGGTTTGACCAACTTATTTAGGTAGTTTATTTAGAAGAAGTGTTTGGTAAAATAAGGTAGGTAAAAGTAGTTGGTTTAACATTAAATCATCAAAATACCTTATTCACTTTTCACATGAAGTCAAGTAGTACAATGGACTTTATCACTCTCAACCAACAACAACAACCAAGTGTAATCTCTATTCAATGGGGTGCTCGGGGTCGGGATGTATGCAACCTTACCCCTGAAGTTTTTTTCGAGATTGACTCATTACTGCTATAAAGTAATGATTTCCAACAACTATACTAAACATTAAGAAGTATTTTTAAATCTCAAACACTGCACTTAAATCTTATGTACATGCATTCTAATGATAAAAATGAAACGGATGGAGTAAATTTTTTAGTAGTTGACGATCAAAGTTATTAAATTAAAGCTATATATCTAACAACCAAACCGACCAGATAAGTAAAGTTATTTATGAGTTTATGGTATGAAGCAGAGTTCAGGAAAACGGTTCAAAAAACCATGACCATTGACACTGAAAGAGAGATACTGTAGTATACTTGCCATAACGTACAGGACGGCAGAGAAGAGAATCATAGCAAAGCGCCCAGTGTAAGCATCTGCAAGAAACCCGCCAAGAAGGGGAGTTACCGTAGTTACACCACTCCAGATTAACACACTGTTGGCTGCTGTTGCAAGGTCTTGGTGCATAACTTTAGTCATGTAGATGATCAAATTCGTTGATATTCCGAAATAGCTCAGCCTCTCGCTAAACTCAATTGCTACAGATGCATGCATAAATATTAAAATTTTAGACAATGCTTCAGAAATCAGAAAAGAAGGAAAGATTATGCCAAAGTCAGTGTAATCCTTACCAAGTATGAAGGAGGAGGCTTTCCATGAGCCAGTTGAAGCTCTTAGAGGAATTCTGCCCTTGTAGTCCAAAGATGAGTCACCAACTTGAGGTTGAAAGCCATTTTCTCTTGATGTTTCTCCCATTTCTCTCTTGCCCTGCTCTGCTGCTGCAGTACTAAACTACTAAGCCTACAACTAGTGCTCTTGCTATAACACTGCTGCTTAGTGCTTCAGCTATTATGTACTCCCAGTCTCCTAGCATTTATAATAGTCAGCCCCTTGACATTATAATAAGCCACTAGATAATAGTCTCCTAGCATTTTTCTCGTTTCTATTTTCGGGTGTGTGGCCCTATGCCCCTATGGCAATTTTAAGTCTAATCTACACCTAGTGTAAATTTACAAAATACTTACATCGTAACCTCATGTGTACCTTACTCCGTACACCCTTTTTGTTTATTTCTCTAATTTTAGGCCTAATACTTCATAAAAATAAGGGTTCCAATCTTCAATCATCTACATACAAAGGGTGGGTGTACGGAGAAAGGTACACACAGGTGTAGGATGCAATTTACCAAAGTTGTACCTTATATATGTGTCAATTGGAAGCTAAAAATTAAAATGAAATCCATATTATATTCTAAGGGATGGTACAGAAAAAGAAAAATAGCAAAGTAAAATAGAAGCAAATCCTTCCTTAAATAATTCGGATAATATGTTTATGTGGAATTTTTTGAGCGGCTATAAACCATAGTTCATTAAGATAATTTTGATAAATGAACCTGATTTCAAATTTATTGATCATAAAAAGAATAATTTTCATAAAAGGAATTGAATATTCATATTTTAGAAAGTATAATTTTTTGTATATGATTGATTACGAAATGTATCTAATATATCAAATGGATTTCGTATATATTCTTCATAACAAAAAAAATTGAAATTTGGATTATTTTTTCTATAAATCAATGAAGGTAAGGAAAATAATCTAGAGACAAAGAAAACAAAAAAAAAGTACTAAGTTCACATACAAAAAACTGTAAAGACTGAAGAGAAATCTACATAAGAAAGATCAAAGAAAGAAAAATATATGAAGTTAAGGAAAGAAATATGGTAAAAGAAAACAGTTATGAAAATTAAAATCTACCTTAATTTTTGTTTGTTTGTTGGGAGAGGTTATATGGTACACCTCGAGGTGTACCACTTTCGGTACACGGCGTACCCTTCTCACAAATACCCACCTTTTAATGTATTTTTAATTTTAATAAATTTTTTTCTCTTTCTCCTCTTTCATCTCCCATTTTAATTAATTTTGTTTTATTGCTTACATGAAAATACCAACCATTTTGAAAATTTACACTATCTCCCCTACAACACTTTCACTAATTCATCTCAACAATTACTAATTCTATAAAAATAATCAATTAGTGACACATTTAGATGTATTAGTGAATCTTAGTGGAGAATTAGTGAAGTTTTTCTTTATTTTTTTAAGAAAAAAGTAAATTTTACACTAGAAGTGTACCGTGGAGTGGTACACCCCAGGTGTACGATATAATTTAATACGTGTTTGTGTAAATTATTTCTTTAATTAATTAATTAATTAATTTTGAGGGTTTTGTGATTTTTGGTTGTTTATATATGGTAGATTAGTTATAAATTTAGGTAATTAATATTAAAATTAATTAATTACTTTACTATTAAAATTCGAAAAGTGTATCTTTCAAAAATATTACTTTATAATTGGGCAAAATGAACTTGTTGATATTTATTTTCAATTAAAGCAGAACTTATTAGTACTTATTAGTTGTGATGATTACTTAGAAATAAATATTTAACATCGTAACTAATTTTTGAAAGGGATAAAATTGAATTGAATTTAAATGAAAATTGGGTTGAATTAGTCATGAATAAACTCTGGAATAGGTGTAGTTGTTGTTTTTGTTCTTGTAAGAGATCATGCCATGAACATTGGCTATATATTTTACATTA
>ONZK01000418.1:911-15389 GCA_900322385.1 Pharnaceum exiguum
GTTTAGAAATAAAACAATTCTCTCTTTCCATAAAAATAACCCGAACTCCCACTTTCCATAAACAATTAAAACCGTAATGTTATAAAACTAATCTTACCATTTAATTAAAATTCATTTAAAGTATTTATAAAATATTTATAAAATAATTTATAAATACGGGGTTTCACAGATTTAATTTAGGAAAAATACCATTATAGGTACCTGACCTATAGCATAATACCAATTTGGGGTCTCACTTATTCAATATGTCAAAAAGGGTACCTGAACTTTCAATATTGTACCAATATGGGTACCTGCTCTAACGTCGTTACATTTTCATGTTAACTATGATGACGTGCCATACTCTAATTGGCCGGGGATGTGGAAAGGCAGCGAATTTGCCATTTTACCCTTACTGTAACTTGTTTTTCATCATATTTTATAGTTTCTTAATTATCAATTCCATTTTTCTTTTCTCAAAAAAAGTATAAAATATGATGAAAAGCGAGTTATTATAAGGGTAAAATGGCAAATTCGAAGCATTTCCACATCCCCAGAGAATCAGAGTATGACGCATCATCACACTTAACAGAAAAATGTAACGGCGTTAGAACAGGTACCCATATTGGTACAATGTTGAAAGTTCAGGTACCTTTTTGACATATTGTATAAGTGAGACCCCAAATTGGTATTATGTTATAGGTCAGGTACCTAAAATGATATTTTTCTTTTAATTTACCTTAAGTTTGTTTTCATACATTCCAAAATTTTCTTTTATTACAGTATTCCTTATTATGAAAGTAAGGCTCTCCTTTTGAATTTTGTAAACTAGTAGTTCAAGCAGTGATTCACCGATTAAACCGATGACCCAACCATGTGAACACGTCTATCGCTAATCTGGCTTTTAAAACAACGAATATAGTGTCAGTATCAATTTGGCCAATCAATATTTGGTAATCCCAGTGAGACAATGAGACATTCTTGAATTTCTCCATGATCCGGGTGTACCTTACTCCGTACACCCACTTTGTTTTTCTATTTTATTTTAAGCCCAACTTTTCGAAAAATGATAAAAGCCCAATTTTTAATTATCTAGTTACAAAGGTGAGTGTACGGAGTAAGGTACACCTGGGTGTAAGGTATAATTTACCGACATTCTTTCATAATATGTTTTTTTTCTTTTATAAACCAAACAACCAAGTTCTTTTTATAAACCAAACTGTCAAATTTTAGAAGTATTCACGTAACTAAATAAAATCAAGTTTTTAGAAGTACTTTTTTAAATGAGGGGTAAATAAAAGTTTAGAAAAATTTGTTTGAACCCGTTTTTTATACGAGACTGGGTGATAGAGGTCATTATTGTATAGCTGATTGTTCATTATTGTGTAGTCGATGGGGTTCATTATTGTGTAGCCGAGCGGTCATTACGTTACTACCCAGTCTCGTATATGAAACGGGTTCACACAATTTTTTGTGATAAAAGTCAGGCAACTATTCTCTCGAGATGAGTCTCAACCTATTGGTTATTGAAATGGTTGAATAAGAATAATTGTGAAAAATAGATAAATGAGTAAAAGTTCTATAATGACCTTATGTAGAGAACCAATCAGGAGCTCCATTAATTTCTTAATAATTTTTTTAATGCGATCAATACGAAATGCATCTATTTTTTGTAGCAAAGATTTGCAATCATCTTCCCCTCAATAAATAAATAAAATAAATATTTGCAATCATCTAAAAGTGGTGAAATTTCCCACAGTGTCCGATATTTACCTTTTAAAGCTCGTATAACAACTAAATTATCACCCTCCATTCTATCTTCCTACATTATGCTCTAATGTTATAATGAGACAATTTGGGACTTTGGGAGTGCAATAGCTTCTGTTAACAAGATATTGGCTTTACCAATATTTAAACATCATGCTGAAGTGATAGACATTACAAATTCCGTAAAATAAAATCAACAGCATTATGTCAATAACAAAAACAATTAAAATTTCTTAAACAAGGGTAAGTCTGCGTACATCATGATCCCGAATATCCTCATTGAATGAGATACACTCGGTTGTAGTCGTAGATGATAAATTTGTATACATGACATATGCAAATATTTCAGGGAAACTTTAACTAGCTAGCTTCCTGGCGTTGGTGGCTTTTTTGTTGGTACTCTTGTCTCCTTTCAGTTTAAGCTTCCGTCTGACCTTCACAGGAATCTTGAGGAGGCACATTGCTTACTGCTTTTTTGTAGCAATAATTTTTTGCCAACACCACATAAACACCCAAATTTAAAACACTAATTACTACTAGGAGCCAGTAGAAATAATCAAGTCGACTGTTGTTCACATCCTTACCGATCCATTTCTTCCCTCCATTTTTTCCCGAGACATGGTTCACAATTATAATAAAAAAGCTACTAAGGAAACTCCCAACCCCAATCACACTAAGATATAGGCCTAACCCTAAACTCGTCATTGCATTGGGAACTTCTTCATAAAAATACTCTTGCAATCCTACAAGAGAAAACCCATCTGCTATGCCCATGATCACGTATTGGGGCGTAAGCCAAAAAATGCTTAGTACTTTTCCATCCTGTAAGGCCTTAATCCTCTGTCTCTCCACCATGGCAGAAACAACTAATGACAAAATCAAGATGATCATGCCAATGCCTATTCTCACTAGCATATTGATGCCCCTCTCATTACCCGTGGTGCGCCTAAGGTAGGGGATGAGGATCTTGTCATATATAACCACCGTGATGATCCCACACAAGCCATTGAAAGCGTACATAGAAGCTGGAGGAATTTCGAAGTGTTCGAAGATAATCCGGTCCATTGCAAAACCTTGCTTTAAAAAAAATGTGGCCGGTAGGGAGATGGTAACGCCTATTGTCAGACAAGTTATCCATACAGCAACCATGCTTATCACAAGCTTTAGTTCCTCCACTTCAGTCACGGTTGTTAGAGTCCATAGGTTTACTTTCGTCGTAAGTGAGCCGCTCTCATGCTCTTCAATTACAGCTGCTTTATCAAGAAGCCTACGAAAAACATATGCAAGTTAAGTCTGGCTTTCTTATGCAAGTTATTGAGTTAAATCTACCCTCGTCTATAAACCAAATTGTTTTGATTAACTTCTACGTTACCTGAGTCTATCCGTGTGCATCAAAAGTTGTTTTTGGAGATGTTCAGATTTGGGAACTTCATACAACAAAGAGGGATCTGCAGGATAAGAAAGCTTTCTCTTGACAAAAGCCGCAACCAACACCCTAAGTAAAGGAGTTAAAGGGCTCCCTTGGGTAGATCTGTATCTATATAAAGGTGTTCCAAGAACAAACACCATAAGACATACCACCATCGTTATAGAAAGGACCAAAAATGCGATACCCCATCCAACAAATTCCTCGACATATACAATGAGAGTCACACCAAGGAAAAGCCCACACCAAACTGCAACTGTCCACCAGTTGAAGAAGGACATTTTTTGCTTTCGCTCTTTTATGTCATGCCCATCGAATTGGTCAGCTCCGAAGCTCTGTAAGCATGGCTTGATGCCTCCTATTGCGATGGATACAAGATAGGCTGCCACCAAGAATATCACTTCGTGAACTTTGGTAACTTGCTGACATGAATGCAAGACCGCGCCGCAGGGTTTGAGGCTTGGAATGTATTGCGTCAAGGTCCAAAGACTCAGGCCCTAACAGTTCATAGTTTTACATGTATGTTAGCCATTTAGCCTTGTGATCCAATATAATGCAAACATCAGTGAATAATAATTAAAGATGCACCCACAGAGTCACAGACATATCTTATAAGGTTGTTCTATGGTCTTGTACTTGCTTGTTTAACATTCAATTTACACTTCAGATGCAGAATATTCCGTTCTAAATTATCTTTGCGCACTTTGCATTGTGATTCTTTTCCGTCTCATTGAAAGTAATTATACCTCTTAGAAAATTCGAATTAGTTAATTGGATTGCTAGCTAGTGTGTCTAATATTACTAAAGTAGCAATTTGATCATACTCAATGACAACTTTATTACTATCATGGTATGCCTGCTGAGATTGGAAATATTTTTACTTACAACAACATAGAGAACCGAGGACATAAGAATCATGAGGAAACGGCCTGTATAAGCGTCTGCAAGAAACCCGCCAAGGAGAGGAGACACCGTGGTTACTCCACTCCATATAACACAATGTTGGCTGCCTTTGCAAGGTCTTGGTGCATCACTTTAGTCATATATGTTATCAAATTTACTGCTATCCCGAAAAAGCTCAGCCTCTCGCTAAAGTTAATCGCTACGAATTTAAAGAGGCACAAGTAAACAAACATCAAATATAATTAAAAACGTCTTAGTAAGGACTTTAACTTAGCATAAAAAGTGGTGATCAACTTACTTATTAACAAGAAGGCCGCTCTCCATGACCCCGTTGAAGATCGTAAAGGCACCCTTCCTTTATAATCAAGTGATAGATCATGTACTTGTGTATTGTTTACTGCTCCATCATCAATTTTTCTAGTACTACTCATGAGGATATCAGGACACGCTTCTTCTCTCTCGATTGTTTCTTTCATTTGTTTGTCTCTACACAGTACACTACACTATAAGCTCCTTAGACCGTACCTTAACACTCAACGCCTCTACCCTTATGCAGGAAATGAATGTTGACTTTCGAAGACATCTCGTTTGCTTCAGGAGCCATTCAACGTGACTCACAGATTGTTTAAATACAAACATCAACGGCAAACTTATACTCTTACGTACCATTTATCAGTGAAACGGATTTACCAGTTTTAATGTATTAAAATCCCTTTCATCAGTGTTTTTTTTTTTTTTGATGAAAGGGACCCCGAAGGTCTTTAATTGGTATTAATAGATTCCAAAAAATCAATACAAGTCAGGTCGACTATCTCCTCTGGCATGGACTCTCCCTCCATCCATATCCGATCCTGAAAATCGTAAGGCTGGAGCTTAACTAGTCTATCAGCTACTTTATTGACAGTTCTAGGAATAAAGGAAAAAGAAATAAACTCAAAATACGAAGACCATAACAAAATCTCTTCTAAAACAAAACCTACAGTTGAACGGAACACTTCCTTCTTCTTCAGTCGAGCAATCAACACCGAGCTGTCACTCTCCACCTCCAAGCGTGTAAACTCGACTTCCCACGCAATCTAGAGGCCAAATAAAAGAGCTTGGGCTTCCTGAAGTTCAATGTTAATCTATGTGGTTCAATCAACCAATCTATGTGATTCAATAATCAAACCAAAACATAAGGCCCTCTTCGGGATCATTGTGAGTTTTCTGTTTTTGGTTTTCAAATATTTTCAACTTGGTGATAATAAGGTTATTTTTAAAAGTAAAATATTAGACCTGATACATCTACTTATGAATTTCAAAACTGACAACAGAAATTCGAAAACCACTTTTTTTGATTTCCAAAAACTAGTTTTTAGTTTCGAAAAAAACTTAAAACTGGCAACTCGCAACGATCCCAAACAGCACCTAAATAAATCTATGTGGTTCAATATTTAGTGGCCTTTCGGACCATTGAATATTCGATTCACACATTTTTAATTTTGTGTATTATTGTGTACTAGTGGTGATTGGTGACTTGGCGTAGGCTAACTAAATTTTGTAATTTATATCAATAATGTAATTCACTGCAATGTAACAATTGTTCAACAGAGTAAATTTATTCTAATTCAATTTAAAATAAAATGAATTGAAAATTAAAATTGAACAACAAAGGCCCGTAGTAGTTCTTTAGCTTGTTTGAGAAGATTAAGAGTATT
Source organism: Pharnaceum exiguum (assembly GCA_900322385.1). Classification (NCBI taxonomy): domain Eukaryota; kingdom Viridiplantae; phylum Streptophyta; class Magnoliopsida; order Caryophyllales; family Molluginaceae; genus Pharnaceum; species Pharnaceum exiguum. The sequence continues at coordinate 6,684 of ONZK01000418.1, forward strand.
TCATAGTGTTAATTAGTTTGATAATTCCTTTTCTAATGCGACAGAAATATGCAAAAAAAAATGAAAAAATTAGCCAATATTTATTTATGACAAAATTATAATGTCATAGTACGTCAAAAGAGCAACAATTAAACGATATTTGTGTAAACCATTTTAACCTAGATTAATACAGTACGTAAGAGTTTGTTAGGACTTACTGTCAGACAACGATAGAAGGCGTTTCTAAATTATTTGTTGGTCATGAGAATAATAGTAGGTTGGTCATCTTTTGGATATGTTTAAGACAGGAAAATATATAAAAATATAAGGTCATATAGATCAGAGGAACTGAGGCCGGCAACTTCTATCTTACATCCGTGTGTACCTTGCACCGTAACCCTATATAATAAGTAAATAATTAAATATTGGCCTTTTATCTTTTTATGAGAAGTTCGGCCTAAAATAAGAGAAAAAAACAAAGTACGTGTACAGTATAATGTACACCCCTGATGCCAATAGGCCATGCTTCGTATAATATCTAAAAAGTAAAAAGATTTGTTAGTCGACGTTTAAGTCGAAAGTTACGTGGATCATAAGTCTTTGCGTGAGGTATGTCCTGCAACTTGGAATATAAAGTTAAGTTGGCAATATAATACTTAAGGATGCGTAGGAAGGACAATCAAGGCCTCAAGGGATCATAAGATTAGTCATAATTGACATAAGTAATTATATGTTTACACTTGCACCTTTTATATGGAGTTTTAGATTGTAAAATGGTTGAGATTTCATCAAAAGCAAAAACAAATCTGTGCCATACAAACATAAGACATAGGTGAATGAGAAACATAAGTATCCTACACTGATTGCGCTAGCTCTGAGGCGGATGAATTAGCTCATCATCAGGAACTAGTTGCAAGCTTGCAATAGTTCGTATACGTAAGCTCACATCGACATCATAATCTGTATTTGTACTGTTGATTGACTCCATTAATAATAATGACACCAGTCCAAATTTTTTGTCACTACATGCAGTTTGCAAAAACATTAATGCTGAACTTCTTTGTTCATTCTATTCAGAAGTGAGCTTGAGTCTGGCTCTTACTTCTGATCTAATATGTTGCAATCTCCTCAAGCAGACAAAGGTACTCCCATTTTATCCTCAAAAGATTCACTCACAGCTGCACTTCTTTGGACATTCTTGTAGCTATAATTCTTGGCCACTATCCAAAAAACACAAATATTCACTGTACTAAGAACTACCAATAGCCAGTAAAAGTAGTCAAGCCGACTATGGTTCACATCCTTACCTATCCATTTCTTTCCACCATTCTTCCCCGTCACTTCATCCACAATGACTATAAGAAAGCTATTGAAAAAGTGTCCCACTCCAATTGCGCTTAAATATAAGGACATTCCTAAGCTCCTCATCTTATCAGGAACTTGGTCATAGAAAAATTCTTGCATCCCTACCAAAGCCAAACTCTCTGCTACACCAGTAAGCAAAAATATGGGTGTGAGCCAGTACACGCTCATTATATTCCCCTCATCAGCAGCCTTAAGCCTCTCCCACTCAACCAAAGCGGAGGAAACCAACGACACAATCATCACGGCCATGCCAGCTCCAATCCTAGTTAGAATGTTCATTCCCCTCTCGTTGCCTGTAGCTTTCCGTACTGATGGAATAAAGAACTTGTCGTAAATAAGCACTGAAATCATCGTCCCGAGAGCATTTAGGGTGGACAGAGAGGCCGCAGGGATTTCAAAGTTCTTGAAAATTTTCCTATCCATCGCGCTACCTTGTTTGATGTAAAATGTCCCGGTTTGGGCAATACCAAGGCCGTATATCAGGCAACATAACCATATTGGAATTATGCTTACTACAAGCTTTAACTCCTCAACGTCTGTGACGGTTGCCAGCCTCCACGGGCGTAGTTTCCTTGGTGTTGACCCTCCTTTGTTTTCTTCAGTTATAGCTGCTTTATCAAGGAACCTACATTCATTACAGAAACACCTAGTGAAGTTATGGTCGACTCTTTTATCAACTAAACAGTTAAAATCAATAAGCTTTTTACCTGAGCCTGTTTGTATGCTCCAAACGCCTGCCTTGGAGCTTATCTGAATTGATGACCTCATACAACAAGCCAGGGTCTGATGGATACGGTACATGTCTCTTAGCCACGGCTGCCACTAAGACCCGCAACAACGGTGTCAAAGGACTCCCTTGCGGAGCCCTGTACCTATAAAAGGGCCTCCCAGAAAGAAACACAAAAACCATCAATACCATATTTATAGTAAGTATCAAGATAGCAGTGCCCCAAGCAACATAATCCTCAATGTACACTATCAAAGTCACTCCAAGCAGAAATCCACAGTTGAGGATGATGTTCCACCAGTTGAAGAAGGACATCTTCTGCTTCCGCTCTTTGCTGTCATTGTCGTCAAATTGGTCTGCTCCAAAGCTTGGTAAGCTCGGCTTGATACCTCCCGATGCCAGAGAAACCAGGTAGATTGCGAAGAAGAACAATAACTCATGGAGTTTGGTCGCATGCTGGCATGATCCTTTGGACATACCGCAGGGTTTAAGGGACGGAATGTATTGTGTCATCATCATGAGTCCTAGGCCCTGAAAATCAATGTCATGCTAGGTGATGATGGGGGCTAAAACACAAACACGAAACAAATAACTACTAACTTCACTCGTGCCTAAGATTATACTCACTAAGTGATGAAGATTTAGGTGCTCATTACTATTTCAAATTGTCCAAAATTTGATCTCATAATCAAATGTAGACCGTAGTATTATGTAAACTTTCATTTTTGTACTTTATAACATCATTGCTGTCCCATTTTCATACTTAGAAAATGTTACTCCTACTTATACCTTGATTTTAAAACGAGGCTAATCATCTGCTTTAGTAAGCCCTTTATTAATCTGAGGATTTTTACTATTGAATAATGTAAACTACATGTCTAATAATCATTAATGACACGTGACAACTAATTTGGATCGAAAGAGATAGAGTGATGTACTTGCCATGACATATAGGATGGTCGAGTAGACAACCATGGAAAAACGCCCAGTGTATGCATCCGCAAAGAAACCACCGAGAAGAGGTGTTACCGTGGTGACACCGACCCATGTACTTACGCTGGTGGCCGCAGAACTCAGGTCATGGTGCATAATTTTCGTCATATATGATATTAGGTTCATTACAAGGCCAAAGTACACGAGCTTTTCGCTAAACTCCATCGCTACACATAGAAACCATAAAGACGCAAACATGAGTACAAATTCACAAATTACAAATTGTCAATACAGACGCGCGCATTGTCAAGTTTAAATGTAGGGGTCACATTTGCACAATTTGGACAGACATCATGTCACGTTCTAATGAAACTATATAGCATTCAGAGTCTTGATCAAATGCATTTTCGAAAGTTAAGTTTGAAGCTGGAAACCGTGAAAATTGAAATGTGAAAATTATTTTGGGTCAGAGTTACTATATCCTACCCATGACGAAGTATGTGGATTTCCATGACCCAGTTGAAGCTTTTAAAGGAACTCTGCCTTTATAATCTAACGACGAATCGAGAACTTGTAGTCTCTTGGCATTTTCATCACTTACTCTCCCTTGGACGTTTGATTTCTCTCTTTCTCTCTGGGTTTCTTTCATCTGATTTTTCTCTCTTTTCTCTAGTGCAACCTCAAGCTAAAATGTATGTTCTCTTAGGATGAAGCTGGTTGTCACTGATTTTTAGTCAGCAACGAACGTAACTGAGTGTGTTTCTTGCATGTATTTTCAACATCATGTTTTTATATAGAAAAGCAGATCAATGGGCAAACACTTTTTTATAAATTGATTCTTAAGTATTCACATTTTTAGTTTATATGACTTTCCTTTTAATTTCTAACTTACAGTCTTTTGCTTCTAACGTCTACTTTCTTGTGTTTAAATGGAATTTGTTCGAGGGACCAACATTATCACCCATATTGCAAGTGGTGATCTTTAATGTTATGTTTGCAGAGATTATTTTTACAAAGTTGGTATTACAACTTGGTATTACAATACGCATTCTACAATTAGTCATAACCATTGAGTTTTTTTCTTTACAGAAAGTTACATTTAATGTTTTGTTTGCAGAGATTATCATGTAGTCAAATGATACAAGATCCATAAGGAATACATTTGCATCATTTCCGCTACTTTTGCATAATTTGAATGGAGGATCAATACTCCATAACATACGTGATAATGCATAATAATTAATAATACATACATACTTGAATGGATACTTTTTTGAATGCTCATTGTGCTTCCAAAATCAGATTCGGCACTAACGGCCTACTCGATTGTATAATTGACTAATTGAGTGGCCGAAACAAGATACGTCGAGCAGTTTTGGTTACCCCATGCCAAGTTATTTAATCTAATCATCCTTGTTAAAGGAATCAGAATTCCAAAGAAGAGATACTTGTTCAAGTGGTAGAGAGCACACCTTCAACCCTTAAGGTTGGGGGCTCGATTTTTACCGGTCTCAATGCCCCTTTACATAAAAAAAATAATCAGAATTCATGTTCTTTGAAATAGTTTACTCCGTATGTTGTAGTGTAGAATCTACACTACCAAGTTGTAGAAGCTCTTGTAGTGAGTTTCACTTGGTCTTTTTCTATTTTATTATTCTTTATTTATTTTTGTGGGGGAATTTGTTGTTACCTTTCGTTCTATCTCCACTTTATTCGCTCATCAATCATCATTAGATCATTTGTAGTCTCCCGTCCTGCTCCCCTTAGATTTTATGGGTGTCCATCTATAGACTTGCTTTAATTTGCATCTCAGACCAAATTAGACTATTGAGCTGTATGTTGTTTATTATTCATGGCATTTAAGTACAAGATGGCTTCAGGATTACATTTTCCGTTTGCATTCGAGATTTCTAACATATAGTCAAATGGCTTATAAAGTTGATCATGAGTACGATTATCTGTTCAAGATTGTCCTGATTGGAGATTCAGGTGTTGGCAAATCCAACATTCTTTCAAGGTTTACAAGAAATGAATTTTGTTTGGAATCTAAGTCTACAATTGGTGTTGAATTTGCAACAAGAACATTGCAGGTGTGTCAATCATATATAGGGCTCTTTATCTGTTGCACGAAATGTTTTGTATTCTCTCTTTCTAGAGATTATGCCATACACCCTTTTAATCTTCTTGTTGACGACGAGATGTGTTCCTATTCTAATCCCAACTGTATTGATCAACATTTTTCTTTTTTTGGGGAGGTGGTCTTTTAGTATGACGATCAATCATCTCATCTGTTTGTTGAGGGTCGCCTTTTGTATGCCTAAATTGATATCTTATCTTAAATAAAACATCAAGTGCAAGGTTGTTGATTCATTTGAGTCATAAAACTCTACCAACAACAACAAGTGAATTGAAGGTTTTAAGTGTATATTGTTTGAAACTGCAGGTGGAAGGCAAAGTAGTGAAGGCACAAATATGGGACACAGCAGGGCAAGAAAGGTACAGAGCCATAACAAGCGCGTACTACAGAGGTGCAGTTGGAGCTTTCTTGGTGTATGACATTACGAAAAGGCAAACTTTCGACAATGTCCGCCGGTGGCTACATGAGCTGCGAGATCATGCAGACTCCAACATTGTTATAATGCTAGCTGGAAATAAGTCCGACCTTAAGCATCTGAGGGCAGTTTCAGAAGAAGAAGGTCATACTCTTGCTGAACATGAGGGGCTATCTTTCCTTGAAACATCAGCCTTAGATTCGAGCAATGTTGAAAATGCTTTTCAGATAATTCTGTTGGATGTTTACCAGATTATTAGCAGGAAAGCTTTAGCTGCCCAGCAGGCTACCGGACCTTTACCTCAAGGAACCACTATTAACGTTGCTAGGGCAAAGAATTCTTACTTCGAGAAGAAGATTTGTTGTTCAAATTAAACTTGTCAATATCCCTTGGTTTTCGTGTGTTATGGAGCTTACTGGGGAAGAATGAAAATAGGCATTCCATAATAGTAGAAAGAAGGAACATAAGTATGTCGCTTTGTTCCCAGGAATTTCACCATTTCACAGCTCTAGATTCTTTTGTTTTGTGCAGGTTCTTTGTTGTAAATCATTATTGTGATTTTGTGAGTAGTTCAACAAACAAAAAACATTTGTTGTGAATATAGAGATAGGAACCTTATTTATATAGTGCTTGAGGCACATTTCCATCCTTGTTAACCTTAATCTTTATTAATGGAGAAGATCTGCACCTCATAAGGCAATAACGTAAGCTAATCCGAGGTTTTGCTAGTCTGCTACCCTTGTTGAATCCTCGAATTTCAATTTTCAAACACGAATGTAAGCATGGATGCTGTATAATTCTCATCAACAAAAAAAGGTAACCCAGGGCAGTTTTCAAACACTATTAGATTTAGAGATACCTCACACCATGGGTTCCAAAAAAATGTAGAGGGAAAAAATTCCCAGTCAGATAAGTCCTCTCCGAGTCAAGAAACATCAGCAGCATAATGGCAGAATGGCAGCCTAAGCTCTTCCTGCTCGCAAACATATACGACCGTTCAATCATCATCCTTGTTCCTCCAATGCCCATCCTCCGATGACATTTCTCTTGAATACACGTGGTTTTCCCATTCGAAAGGTTTTCTTCCAATTTGGATGTTGAATCAAATAATCCCACTTCCTGAACAAAGGGGATCAGGAAAATGAACAGAAGACAGAAGTTGACAGAATCGGAATCAACAGTGCGATTCATATAACCATTTTTTAAAAAACTGTTCAAATTCAAATCAAGCTTCTAGTATAAAGACAGATATTGAAGATTCCAGTATAAACAGTTGGAACTGCAGCTAAGGGGATAACACATGTACTAATTTGAGAACATCTGAAAGTTCTGCAGACCTAGCAGATGCCAATATCAGCAGGAGCAGTATATCAAATTTGAAGTTTTTACGCGACCATAAAGATCAGATATGCCACATGTATCAGAATTTTCTACTGGGTGCGTGTTCCTCCAATGTCCATCCTGCGCTCACATTTCTCTTGAGTACACGTGGTTTTCCCATTCGAAAGGTTTCCTTCCAATTTGGATTTTGAATCAAATAATCCCACTGCCTGAACAAAAGGGACCATGAAATGAATAGAAGAGACAAAAGTTGAAAAAGTCAGAATCTTTGTGTGATTCATTCTAAGCAACTTTTTCTGAACTGCTCAAACTCAAATATAGCATCTAGTATATACAGTTCGAACTGCAGCTAAAGGGCATACACAATATATATGAACTAATTGAGAACATCTGAAAGTTCTGCAGGCCGAATAGTTATCTATATCAGCAAAAGCAGTATTTCAAAGATGAATATTCTACGAGAACATGAAGATGAAATTTCCCGATTGTACCAAGAGTTTCTCCGTGAATTAGAATAAAGGACACACCAACATTACCAATCATCTCATTTAAGCATGTCTGATAGACTCTAACCACCCAGTATGTCAAGATTCACAATCTACTACCCACAAACTTTCCAGCAATCTATAAGAAAGGTGATCATTAACAATTCTCTTTCCTCCATCAAAAAAACAATTCTCTTTCCCAGTGTCCAATCCTTTATCCGAGATGCCAAGTTCACAATCAAAAATCCATAAATAAACTTATCCAACAATCAAGAAGAATTGTGATCATAACAGGTGATTAGAAGACCAGAGAGCCTTGACACATGGATCAAGTCACTAAGGAGCCTACATTTGAGCTAAATTCTGCTAAACGCCACTGCTTCAGATGCCCCATGCTCTAATAAGATGATGTTGAAGACCATGATAAGTTGATAGCAACATTAGGAGCAAGCCAAATAATGAAACAGAGTAGGAGAGGCAAGAAAAGATGTCAGATTACTCCTCTATTTGCTATTTGGCAATGACAACACAAAATCTACAACCTAAATCAACAAGTCCTGTTACTTCGAATGTAAAACGAATCCGATCACAATGCCAATTAGTGGCTGGTAAGTCGGCAACTGCAAAACACAATTGACAATTGGACATAACACAATTTTCACAAGTAAATAGAGCTTAATTACCTTCTTTGAGTATCCACAAAATCTGGTGCCTCAGCAGCTGGCGAAGTTGAACACATATGCAGAATATCTAGATCAGGATATTGTTTTAGCACAGAAGCCATGTGTATCAACTGCCCATTCCTGCACCGATAAGGAAGCAACGATGACTAATAAAAACAACCAGAATAAAACAGAAACACAAAGAACAGGCAAAAGATCCCACAAATGTAAAATTGGGACTTTAAATCACCAAATATGTGACACGTACAAATATGTGAACCTAGGGTTTCCAAAAATCAAATTACCAAGAACATGGGGCAATGATGAACCGGTCAGTTTCTGTGTCATAGGTTTCCAGTAACCTGCCACTCCAGAAAGGGTCATCAAAAGAAGCAGTAAGTCGAACTCTTCTAACAACTCCATCAGGGCACCTTGTAGTATCATCGAAACTGGCTGGGATCACTGTTCCTGTTGAAGTTTCCACCTGAATAAAAACATGGGCCACGAAGTGGCAGCTAAGACATGAAAAAACCCATTCCCTATCTACATGCAATGATTCTGGGGGCAACACAAAGTCCATCTAAAGGGCAGCTGTTATGTACATCTGGGTTTTACTTCACAATCATTATAGAGTTACATAAAGAATAAAAAAAAAGAGAGAA